>SJYW01049628.1:1079419-1091468 GCA_006410735.1 Raphicerus campestris
TTTTCACTCTCCTCTTTCACTTTCATCAAGAGGCTTTTTAGCTCCTCTTCACTTTCTGCCATAAGGGTAGTATCATCTGCATATCTGAGGTTATTGAAATTTCTCCCAGCAATCTTGATTCCAGCTTGTGTTTCTTCCAATCCAGCATTTCTCATAATGTACTCTGCATATAAGTTAAAGAAGCAGGGTGAACATCTACAGCCTTGATGGACTCCTTTTCCTCTTTGGAACCAGTCTGTTGTTCCATGTCCAGTTCTAACTGTTGCTTCCTGACCTGCATACAGATTTCTCAAGAGGCAGGTCAGGTGGTCTGGTACGCCCATCTCTTTCAGAATTTTCCACAGTTTGTTGTGATCCACACAGTCAAAGGCTTTAGCATAGTCAATAAAGCAGAAATAGATGTTTTTCTGGAACTCTCTTGCTTTTTCCATGATCCAGCAGATGTTGGAAATTTGATCTCTGGTTCCTCTGCCTTTTCTAAAACCAGCTTGAACATCAGGGAGTTCACGGGTTCACATATTGCTGAAGCCTGGCTTGGAGAATTTTGAGCATTACTTTACTAGCATGTGAGATGAGTGCAATTGTGTGGTAGTTTGAGCATTCTTTGGCATTGCCTTTCTTTGGAACTGAAATGAAAACTGACCTTTTCCAGCCCTGTGGACACTGCTGAGTTTTCCAAATTTGTTGGCATATTGAGTGCAGCACTTTCACAGCATCATCTTTCAGGATTTGAAAGAGCTCAACTGGAATTCCATCATCTCCACTAGCTTTGTTCGTAGTGATGCTTTCTAAGGCCCACTTGACTTCACATTCCAAGATGTCTGGCTCTAGATTAGTGATCACATCATCATGATTATCTGGGTCGTGAAGATCTTTTTTGTACAGGAAGCCCTCCCCAAAGCATAGTAAGGGACATCTCCTTCCCCATGGGGCAGAAGACGAGGGCCCTTTAGATATGCCTCAGTTTAATAATCATGATACCATCTCTATTTTATTCTAGTCTTACCCTTTAGACAAAGAAGTTATCAGCATTAAAATATAAACCAGAGATGTCTTATGATCAGTGTATATTGTGCCTACAGTCCAACTCAAGTCATTCATAATGACTTTAGTGTCTCAACAGAAAAATAAAAATAAAAATATACCACCCCTCCTCCAAATATATTAGAAGTCAAAGCAACAGCTATAAAGTCTGATGTGCTGTTTGAGGATTAAAGAAGGAAGAAAAGGAGGGAAGGAGGAAGAGTACAGAAAAAAGTAAAAATTGGCTATTTTGAAAATTAATCAAAGACTAAAGAGCCTTCATTTTCAAAATTCCCTCTTCCACCCCTAGGAGAAGGAAAGTAAAGGTAAATTTATCATTGTGTGCTTAGTCGCTCAGTAGTATCTGACTCTTTGGGGCCCCATTGACTGCTGCCCGCCAGGCTCCTCTGTCCATGGGGATTCTTCAGAAAAGAATATTGGAGTGGGTTGCCATGCCTTCTTCCAGGGGATCTTCCCAACCAGGGACTGAACACAGGTCTCCCACATTGCAGGTGGATTCTTTACAATCTGAGCCACCAGGGAAGCCCAAGAATATTGGACTGGGTAGCCTATCCCTTCTCCAGGGAATCTTCCCAACTCAGGAATCGAACCAGGGTCTCCTGCATTGCAGGTGGATTCTTTACCAGCTAACCTACCAGGGGAACTAATTTATCATGATAAAGATAAGCTATCATTATAGCTTATCATTTATCATTATAAATAAGGAATTGCACCACCTATGGAACCTTTCCAATAACGAGATAAGGCCCAAACTCCCACAGATGAAAAATTACTCCCAGAACCTAATATACTGTATATCATATTGTACTTAGTAAATCTTTTCTTACATGAATGAATAAATGAGTGATTTAGCAGTAAATTAGACATTAAATGCTTCCCTTGTAGCTCAGTCAGTAAAGAATCTGCCTGGGTTCAATCCCTGGGTTGGGAAGATCCCCTGGAGAAGGCAATGGCACCCCACTCCAGCATCCTTCCCTGGAAAATCTCATGGACAGAGGAGCCTAGTGGGCTGCAGTCCACGGGGTCGCAAAGAGTCAGGCACGACTGGGCGACTAACACTTACTTAGACATTAACTGAACTCCCTAACCGGTCTCCATGAAACTAGTTTTCCTTTTCCTGCCTCTTTGACACTGTCTCTCCACAGTCCCACCCACCCCACCACACTGTCCACATTTCCCATGGATGCATGCCCAGCCGTACCCAGTGTCAATGCTGCTACACTGCTCAATCAACTGTTTTTAATTACTTGTGCTCCAGTGCTCCCATTTCCATAAAATATTCTGTGACTATTGCCCTTTGGAATTGTTCTTGATGTGCCTAAAGAGCGCTCAGAGGATGTATCCAGTGTAGTGGACAATCCAGAGATACTGTTGTTGCTTAGTCGCTCATTGTTGTTTTTCAGTCTCTAAGTCATGTCCTGTTCTTAGCAACCCCATGAACTGTGGCCTGCTAGGCTCCTCTGTACATGGGATTATCCCGGCAAGAATACTGGAGTGAGTTGCCATTTCCTCCTCCAAGAATCCAGGGGTAAATATTTAAATTTTCTGCTACAGGAGTGGCAGTCTTAAAGCACAACATCACAGAGAACTCTCACTAATTCATTTTTCAGGTGACTGTGTCAGTCTTCCCTTGGGTTCCTTTCTTTACCCATTGTCTTTAGCCATCTAATCCTTCATTTGAACCATCCTCTCTTCCAAACCTCAATGCCTTTGTCCTTCCATGAATCAATTTATTTGACTATATTATTTGCTACCCCATTCTTTATGGTCTCTCCACCCACCCTCTTAACTATTTTATTCCAGGTTCCATTTTTAGCTCTATGGTTGGCTACTTTCCAAGTCTTCATTAGGTGAATTCATCTATAATCAGAACTTCCATTGTCATGCATGTTATGATGAATGCCCTCTCCCCAGCCCCAACCCAGCCACTCTCTGCAACTCCCATCCTTCCTACTTTCCAGGCATGCATATCCAATTCTCTACACTTGATGAGCTACTTGGATGTCCAACAGAGCCCTCAATCACAATATGTCCAAAATGACATTCTTATTCCTCTTGTCTACTCAGAATATCTCACTCTTCTGTGTTTTGTTAATTCCATCCAAAGCTAGAATCATGAATATAATCCCCCCTTTCTCTTTACTGTCCACAGCTAAAGGGTAACCTATCTCTTCTATTCCCCGAATAATTTTGAAATTCTTACTTTCATCTCTATTCTGCTGCCACCAGAGTCTCTTCATTCTGCACTACCAGGATTCCTTCAATAATCTCAATAATCTCGCAACTGATTTATCAGCATCAGGCTTTGTTTATAATCCATCTGCCTTCCTGTTGACAAGATATTTCATTCCACTTATTTAACATTCTTCAATGGCTCCCTAAGGTTTTCAGAAAAAAAGGCTAACTTATTTCAAAAGCCATATGAAACCTTTCATATTAAAAGCACTTCTCCCATAAGACCTAATGATAAAGTACTCTACCGTAAGCTTTCCAAGGCTCAGGCTGCAACTATTCTTTAGTTCTCTATCTCTAGACAAGATATAGAACTGTTAAATCCCAGCTCTTTCACTATCAGGAGGCATTACCACCTTGAGTGAAGACCAGGGAAGACCAAATGCTGTTGGCCAGGTCATTAGCAGAAGAAAACTATGTCCCTCCATATTCTCAGGTCCCTGCACAATGCTGGGGCCAAATACAAGTTCCAGGAACAGTTTTTCAAGGCTGCTTAGCACTAGGGCTTCCTAATCAAAGGGAGTTTTCATAATACGATATAAGGTCAACTTACTCAAGTGAATGTTACTTGCACAAACATCTTCAGAGGTTAAAGAAATGATATTGGTTAAAAGGGCTTCCCTGGTGGCTCAGACAGTAAAGAAACTGCCTGCAATGTGGAAGGCCTGGGTTCCATCCCTAATTTGGGAACATCCCCTGGAGGAGGGCATGGCAACCCACTCCAGTATTCTTGCCTAGAAAATCCCCATCGACAGAGGAGCAGGCTGCAGTCCATGGGATCGCAAAGAGTCAGGCGTGACTGAGCAACTAAGCACATCACAGGTCACTGGTTAAAAAAAAAAAAGCAACTCTCGGGTATTCATTCCGTATGGCTAGCTACCATGCCACTTGACCCTTAGACTGCAAGGAGATCAAACCAATAGATTCTAAAGGAAATCAACCTTAAATATTTATTGGAAGGACTTTTGATGACGTTGAAGTTCCAGTACTTCGGCCAGCTGATGCAAAAAGCCAACTTACAGCCCTGCTGCTGGGAAAGATTGAAGGCAGGAGGAGAAGGGGATGACAGAAGATGAGATGGTTGGGTGGCATTACCAACTCAATGGACATGAGTTTGAGCAAACTCCAGGAGAAGTGAAGGACAGGGAAGCCTGGTATGCTGCAGTCCATGGGGTAGCAAAGAGTCAGACACAACTCAGCCATTAACCAGCAACAACAGAGTGCCACTACAGAGAACAGTGGCAGCCGATACAGGGGCTGAAGTGGTGTTTGTCACACATTTGGACAAGACCATCCCAACAAACTGTGGTACATGTACATCAGTACAAGAATGATATAGAAATTACAGGTCTTTCAAACTCGAGGAAAGTCAGCAGTAACAAACTGAACTACATCTACATGAGGATGCACCATCCCCTGCCTGCTTAGGAATTTACCTTCTGAATTTTGTGGTCACTTTTTATTTTACCTGCCTCAGATATCAGCATTATTGTGTTATTTAGAATATATAAATAATCTTTATTTTCTAAATGGAAACATTATTTCCTCCAAAGACGGTACATGGCTTCACAGAAAAAGATAATTAGTTGTATCAACTCTCAGCATTAAATATTGTTACTCTCCATTAGAGCTTAAGAAATAATGAAACAGATAAATCCTTTTACAGAAACGCATATGACTCTATGGAAAAATTATTGAGGTCATTATTCTTTTCCTTGAGGAAGGCAGATCAACTATAATTATATGCAACACTTCTGAAACTACAGTGTTGCTCCAACTAACTCTGTTTTTAATCGGAATATAATTGTTTTGCAATGTCGTGTCAGTTTCCGCTATACAACAATGTGAATCAGCTGTATGTATACGCATGTCCCCTCCTCTTTAGCCTCCCTGCCACCCCTCACCCCACCCCTCTAGGTGATCACAGAGCACTGAGCTGAGCTTCCTGGGCTACACAGCAGCTCCCGCTAGCTATTTTACTACACACGGTAGTATATACATGCCAACGCTACTCTCTCAGTTTGAACCCTTTCCTTTCAAACAGTTCAGATAGATTAGCTGTATCAACATTTGATTTCAGCATGTTCATCAAAAACTTTGTCCTTACTTCTAAATATATTTTCATTAAAATTAATCTTCATTGGAAACAGAACAGACTTTAAGATCCAAAAAAAATTCAGAAATAAGGTCACATATGATTAGAGCTCTATGTCTGCCCTTACCGGATATGATTTAAGGAGATTTGTTTTTGAAAAAGTAATGCAGGACTGGAACTTACTGTTAGCCAGAATCTTTTGTGGGAGGGAAAGCTTGTGTTTTTGTATCACCACTTGAAAATTTGCTAATATATGTTATTTTGATTTTTTTTATGTTCTGTAACAATGACATTTTTAATAGCAAGGATTCCAAGTTATCAAAAATTATTTAGCATTCTTATGGAATTGAAAACTGAAAATATTCTTGTTGCTTCTGAACATTTAGGCAGTTTTTAAAAGTTGGAGCGTTTGGAATGGTTTAAGTACAAAAGGTAATGAATCCATAGTAAGCAGTCACCCAATATGGTTTGTGTGTGTAAAGATGACGCCTAGGATGTATTTAGCTGGTTTTTATTTAATTATTTAACTTTAGTGAGTTATTTCAAGATTAAACTTATTCAGTAATCTTTTTCCACTGCTGTANCCCTGGGTTGGGAAGATCCCCTGGAGAAGGCAATGGCACCCCACTCCACCATCCTTCCCTGGAAAATCTCATGGACAGAGGAGCCTAGTGGGCTGCAGTCCATGGGGTCGCAAAGAGTCAGGCACGACTGGGCGACTAACACTTACTTAGACATTAACTGAACTCCCTAACCGGTCTCCATGAAACTAGTTTTCCTTTTCCTGCCTCTTTGACACTGTCTCTCCACAGTCCCACCCACCCCACCACACTGTCCACATTTCCCATGGATGCATGCCCAGCCGTACCCAGTGTCAATGCTGCTACACTGCTCAATCAACTGTTTTTAATTACTTGTGCTCCAGTGCTCCCATTTCCATAAAATATTCTGTGACTATTGCCCTTTGGAATTGTTCTTGATGTGCCTAAAGAGCGCTCAGAGGATGTATCCAGTGTAGTGGACAATCCAGAGATACTGTTGTTGCTTAGTCGCTCATTGTTGTTTTTCAGTCTCTAAGTCATGTCCTGTTCTTAGCAACCCCATGAACTGTGGCCTGCTAGGCTCCTCTGTACATGGGATTATCCCGGCAAGAATACTGGAGTGAGTTGCCATTTCCTCCTCCAAGAATCCAGGGGTAAATATTTAAATTTTCTGCTACAGGAGTGGCAGTCTTAAAGCACAACATCACAGAGAACTCTCACTAATTCATTTTTCAGGTGACTGTGTCAGTCTTCCCTTGGGTTCCTTTCTTTACCCATTGTCTTTAGCCATCTAATCCTTCATTTGAACCATCCTCTCTTCCAAACCTCAATGCCTTTGTCCTTCCATGAATCAATTTATTTGACTATATTATTTGCTACCCCATTCTTTATGGTCTCTCCACCCACCCTCTTAACTATTTTATTCCAGGTTCCCTTTTTAGCTCTATGGTTGGCTACTTTCCAAGTCTTCATTAGGTGAATTCATCTATAATCAGAACTTCCATTGTCATGCATGTTATGATGAATGCCCTCTCCCCAGCCCCAACCCAGCCAACTCTCTGCAACTCCCATCCTTCCTACTTTCCAGGCATGCATATCCAATTTTCTACACTTGATGAGCTACTTGGATGTCCAACAGAGCCCTCAATCACAATATGTCCAAAATGACATTCTTATTCCTCTTGTCTACTCAGAATATCTCACTCTTCTGTGTTTTGTTAATTCCATCCAAAGCTAGAATCATGAATATAATCCCCCCTTTCTCTTTACTGTCCACAGCTAAAGGGTAACCTATCTCTTCTATTCCCCGAATAATTTTGAAATTCTTACTTTCATCTCTATTCTGCTGCCACCAGAGTCTCTTCATTCTGCACTACCAGGATTCCTTCAATAATCTCAATAATCTCGCAACTGATTTATCAGCATCAGGCTTTGTTTATAATCCATCTGCCTTCCTGTTGACAAGATATTTCATTCCACTTATTTAACATTCTTCAATGGCTCCCTAAGGTTTTCAGAAAAAAAGGCTAACTTATTTCAAAAGCCATATGAAACCTTTCATATTAAAAGCACTTCTCCCATAAGACCTAATGATAAAGTACTCTACCGTAAGCTTTCCAAGGCTCAGGCTGCAACTATTCTTTAGTTCTCTATCTCTAGACAAGATATAGAACTGTTAAATCCCAGCTCTTTCACTATCAGGAGGCATTACCACCTTGAGTGAAGACCAGGGAAGACCAAATGCTGTTGGCCAGGTCATTAGCAGAAGAAAACTATGTCCCTCCATATTCTCAGGTCCCTGCACAATGCTGGGGCCAAATACAAGTTCCAGGAACAGTTTTTCAAGGCTGCTTAGCACTAGGGCTTCCTAATCAAAGGGAGTTTTCATAATATAATATAAGGTCAACTTACTCAAGTGAATGTTACTTGCACAAACATCTTCAGAGGTTAAAGAAATGATATTGGTTAAAAGGGCTTCCCTGGTGGCTCAGACAGTAAAGAAACTGCCTGCAATGTGGAAGGCCTGGGTTCCATCCCTAATTTGGGAACATCCCCTGGAGGAGGGCATGGCAACCCACTCCAGTATTCTTGCCTAGAAAATCCCCATCGACAGAGGAGCAGGCTGCAGTCCATGGGATCGCAAAGAGTCAGGCGTGACTGAGCAACTAAGCACATCACAGGTCACTGGTTAAAAAAAAAAAAGCAACTCTCGGGTATTCATTCCGTATGGCTAGCTACCATGCCACTTGACCCTTAGACTGCAAGGAGATCAAACCAATAGATTCTAAAGGAAATCAACCTTAAATATTTATTGGAAGGACTTTTGATGACGTTGAAGTTCCAGTACTTCGGCCAGCTGATGCAAAAAGCCAACTTACAGCCCTGCTGCTGGGAAAGATTGAAGGCAGGAGGAGAAGGGGATGACAGAAGATGAGATGGTTGGGTGGCATTACCAACTCAATGGACATGAGTTTGAGCAAACTCCAGGAGAAGTGAAGGACAGGGAAGCCTGGTATGCTGCAGTCCATGGGGTAGCAAAGAGTCAGACACAACTCAGCCATTAACCAGCAACAACAGAGTGCCACTACAGAGAACAGTGGCAGCCGATACAGGGGCTGAAGTGGTGTTTGTCACACATTTGGACAAGACCATCCCAACAAACTGTGGTACATGTACATCAGTACAAGAATGATATAGAAATTACAGGTCTTTCAAACTCGAGGAAAGTCAGCAGTAACAAACTGAACTACATCTACATGAGGATGCACCATCCCCTGCCTGCTTAGGAATTTACCTTCTGAATTTTGTGGTCACTTTTTATTTTACCTGCCTCAGATATCAGCATTATTGTGTTATTTAGAATATATAAATAATCTTTATTTTCTAAATGGAAACATTATTTCCTCCAAAGACGGTACATGGCTTCACAGAAAAAGATAATTAGTTGTATCAACTCTCAGCATTAAATATTGTTACTCTCCATTAGAGCTTAAGAAATAATGAAACAGATAAATCCTTTTACAGAAACGCATATGACTCTATGGAAAAATTATTGAGGTCATTATTCTTTTCCTTGAGGAAGGCAGATCAACTATAATTATATGCAACACTTCTGAAACTACAGTGTTGCTCCAACTAACTCTGTTTTTAATCGGAATATAATTGTTTTGCAATGTCGTGTCAGTTTCCGCTATACAACAATGTGAATCAGCTGTATGTATACGCATGTCCCCTCCTCTTTAGCCTCCCTGCCACCCCTCACCCCACCCCTCTAGGTGATCACAGAGCACTGAGCTGAGCTTCCTGGGCTACACAGCAGCTCCCGCTAGCTATTTTACTACACACGGTAGTATATACATGCCAACGCTACTCTCTCAGTTTGAACCCTTTCCTTTCAAACAGTTCAGATAGATTAGCTGTATCAACATTTGATTTCAGCATGTTCATCAAAAACTTTGTCCTTACTTCTAAATATATTTTCATTAAAATTAATCTTCATTGGAAACAGAACAGACTTTAAGATCCAAAAAAAATTCAGAAATAAGGTCACATATGATTAGAGCTCTATGTCTGCCCTTACCGGATATGATTTAAGGAGATTTGTTTTTGAAAAAGTAATGCAGGACTGGAACTTACTGTTAGCCAGAATCTTTTGTGGGAGGGAAAGCTTGTGTTTTTGTATCACCACTTGAAAATTTGCTAATATATGTTATTTTGATTTTTTTTATGTTCTGTAACAATGACATTTTTAATAGCAAGGATTCCAAGTTATCAAAAATTATTTAGCATTCTTATGGAATTGAAAACTGAAAATATTCTTGTTGCTTCTGAACATTTAGGCAGTTTTTAAAAGTTGGAGCGTTTGGAATGGTTTAAGTACAAAAGGTAATGAATCCATAGTAAGCAGTCACCCAATATGGTTTCTGTGTGTAAAGATGACGCCTAGGATGTATTTAGCTGGTTTTTATTTAATTATTTAACTTTAGTGAGTTATTTCAAGATTAAACTTATTCAGTAATCTTTTTCCACTGCTGTAGAAATGTTTAGTCATATTTCCTTTATAAAAATTTTGGCCCTAACAATCTATACATTCACAATTATAAATTGTCTTTCTCTTTCTTTTTTCACAATTATAAATCATCTCTCCCTTCCTCTCTTTACATGCTCTGTTGAATTTGTGACCCACTTTTGTCATTTCCCTAAACTGCATTACAAATTAGAAAACACACATCTGCTCACAGTGACAGTTCCATTGCAACTGGCTCAACTGTCTGGAGCAGCTGCGGCTCCAGAGGGTTTCCGTAAACTTGCTCATGGCCTTTCCTCACATGAGCTTTCTCCAGATGCAGTCACCAGAAAGGACATGTCACTCCAAAGACGAAGGACAAGCCAAAAGACTTGAGCTTTCTACTTTTCAGTGTTGGAAACACTCAATGATACATCTCACACTTCTGGCTGAGAATCAAGAAAATCATTCAAAAGGAGGCAAACAAGCTTCTCATATTAAATAAGCCAGTTAATGTAGAAATTTAAATTTCTTTGAAACAATTGTGTTACAGCCTGAATCCGGTCCTCCAGCAAGTCCTTTGTTGAAGCCCTAATCCTCACTGGCACTGTATCTGGGGACAGAGCCTTTAAAGGGGTAATTAAGATTCAGGGGGGCTTTCCAGGCGCTAGTGGTAAACAACTTGCCTGCCAATGCAGGAGACACGGGTTCTATTCCTGGGTCAGGAAGATCCCCTGGAGAAGGGCATGGCGACCCACTCCAGTATTCTTGCCTGGAGAATCCCATGGACAGAGGATCCTGGTGGGCTGCAGTCGCAAAGAGTCAGACGCAACTGACGCGACTTAGCACACATGCACACGCACGCAAGGTTCAGTGAGGTCGTAAGGGTGCAGCCCTAATCCAACAGCACTGGCATCCCTGTAAGAGGAAGGCGGCCTAGAACCTTCTCTCTGCAGGCACGTGTGCAGAGGCAAGGCCCTGTGAAGACAGCAAGAAGGCACCACCTGCAAGCCAAGGAGAGAGTTCTCACCAGAAACCAGCACCTTAATCCCAGACTTCCATCTTCCTGAATGTGAGGAAACAGATTGCTACTGTTTAAGTCACACTTGTTATGGCAGCCCAAGGAGAGTAGTACAGGTGATTATCTCAATGCTCTGGAAAAAACGTGCTAGTACTTTGTACTAGCTAATTCTATCAGAAAATGCACTGTTTTTTTGTTTTTTTTAAACAATCAGTTCAGTTCAGTTCAGTCTCTTAGTCGTGTCTGACTCTTTGCGACCCCATGAACTGCAGCACGCCAGGCCTCCCTGTCCATCACCAACTCCCGGAGTTCACTCAAACTCACGTGCATTGAGCCGGTGATGCCATCCAGCCATCTCATCCTCTGGCGTCCCCTTCTCCTCCTGCCCCCAATCCCTCCCAGGGTCAGAGTCTTTTCCAGTGAGTCAACTCTTCGCATGAGGTGGCCGAAGTAATGGAGTTTCAGCTTCAGCATCATTCCTTCCAAAGAATACCCAGGAATGATCTCCTTCAGAATGGACTGGTTGGATCTCCTTGCAGTCCAAGGGACTCTCAAGAGTCCTCTCCAACACCACAGTTCAAAAGCATCAATTCTTCGGTGCTCAGCCTTCTTCACAGTCCAACTCTCACATCCATACATGGCCACAGAAAAAACCATAGCCTTGACTAGATGTGCTTTGGTGGCTTTCAAACTTTTGGAGTGTGATCCATAATAATCTTAGTGTGTGTGTGTGTGTGTGTGTGTGTGTGTGTGTTTGTGTATGTATGTATTTCATATATACTACTTTTATTGTCTATGTGTATGTGGAAATAGACATTTCCACAAAACAATACATTTTAAACTATCTAACAGAGATATTCTCTGTTTGACTCTATTTTATTTAGCAAAAAATGTTTGTGTGTGTGTTTTAAAAATGCATTTTAATGCCAGTTTATGCTAAAAGTTTGAAAGTTCCTTTTTTAGCTATATTATCTAGCATATTTCCTAGTTACAACTTCTTTTGTCTCCCTTAATATCTCAAGATACTTAAATGAAGTCAAAATAACCATAATTCTCTCCCTCTCCATCTACCTTATTCTCTCCCTCTCTCCCCCCCAAACCCCTCTCCC
>SJYW01049628.1:1098144-1111474 GCA_006410735.1 Raphicerus campestris
TAGGGTAGTCTCTCTGTCCTGGCACAGTCCCTCCCTATTTGGCCCCTACTCCCATCTCCATTCCACTACTCCATTGTTTCTTTTCTTTCTTGCCCAGACTCCTGAGACGTGGCCTGTGGGCTGCTACAACCCACTCTTCCCTTCTCATCTGGCACCTCAATGCCATTTTTTTGTTGCCACTGAAAATATGCACACAAGTCCTTTCCATTTTAAGAGCTTTCTGGCTAATCATTACAGGAGAGCAGACGGACGGTAATAAAAATAGCGAAGAGGGGTGGAGGTACCAAGGTTTGGGGAATCTTATAAACTTTTTAAAATAGTTAAAATAAGCCTCTTTCTGACTGTCACATGATGGCCTCTTTTAGATGGCGCCATTTTTGTCTGGAATTATTCTCCTTGAGACGTCAATAAGGAAGTCACCAGAGCCTAATAAAGCTCATCAAGCCCAGGAAAGTTTCACTTTCAGTCTGGCATTATTCCTAGGAGCCCATTCTCTCCTAAGACGAGCTTCCCAAACATTGTCCCACAACCATCCCTTTTTTACCTGGTTCTAGCATTAACGAAGCCCTTTCCTATCTGGTACCAAAGAGTTGTTGGTTGAGGTTCTTATTTTGGCCTTGTAGTCCTAGATAACCCAGTCCTAGCTAATAAGCTCACTGCGGCTGATTTACAGAATATTCAGACTCTGATGGAGAGAAGAGAGTGAGAGCTAAGACTTACTGGTGGTCTACCTCAATGAAATCATGCCATACTGAAGTCCTGAGTAGGAAGGTATTACAGGGCGTTGTATTTCCACTCCTCATGAAAGTGTAAGTGCTCATTATAAATGAGTTAGTTGCTCATTTGTGTCCAACTATTTGCAAGCCCATGGACTGTAGCCCATCAGATTCTTCTGTCCATGGAATTCTCCAGGCAAGACTACTGGAGTGGGAAGCCACTTCCACCTCCAGGGGAATCTTCCAGACCCAAGGACTGAACCTGGATCTCCTTCATTGCAGGCAGATTCTTTACTGTCTGAATCACTAGGGAAGCCCTTCCCACTACTCCTATTTCCACTGATTTAGCACAAGATTCCTTTTTTTTTTTTTTTTTAGCACAAGATTCTTAGTAAGACCAACTGGTCATTGAGCCTTAATCCGTATCTCCAGATGTCTTTATCAGTGTTAAGCTGATATTTCAAGTGCCATAATTCTCACAGTCTGTTCAGAACTCAAGGATGGAAGATTTGTATTGGGTTCCTAAAATCCCAATAGTAAGTATCCCCATTTTCCAACAGACAAGCCATCCTCTCATTAGGGTAGGTATAATAACAGTTGCCAGGTCACACAGCAAAGGGGCAGCAGAGCTAGAATTCACACTCAGGCTTGTCTGGCTTCAGAACAGGGGCTTCTGTCATTGAAGCAGGCTGTCGATGTCACCTGTGACCTGTTACTGTCCTTCCCATCATTCCCATTCAGTTACTGTCCTTCTCATTTTCCCACCTTCTTTTTTTTTTATCCATACTGTATGGCAGACACTTAGCTAGGGCTGGAGATGCTACGTCAACCAAGGTGCTTCTTTTTCCCTCAAGGTTCTTACCTAGAAACCAGGTGGGTCTGAGGTCAGCACTGTTTTACTAGGAGCTTCTTGTCTTATGTCCCCATCCCAACAGTTTCCAAAAGTTGGTCCTATTCTGCTCTACAACACTTGAATGTACATTGCCCTCTCTCCCTTCAATTTAATCTTCTTTCTTTGGATGATGCTGACTCACAGAATATTTACAAATAAGGATTTAAAGAATGATTTAGCCATTATGGATCAAACTCCATGTTTCTCCTCAGCTTTTCTAAAATGATATATATATTATAGAATATAGATAAAATATACAACTTTGTTTTAAAGAAAGTAAAGGTCATGTTTTACATGGGTCTGTATTTTAATATAGATATCAAATATGGATTTTAGTATTTTTGGTACATTTGACTTTCTTTTTATTCATGAAAACTGCATGGTAGTCCACTCCAGTACTCTTGCCTGGAGACCCCCATGGATAGAGGAGCCTGGCAGGTTACAGTCCATGGATCACAAAGAGCTGGATGTGACTGAAGTGACTTAGCATGACACACATGCATGCTGTCTTAATATNTTGAACCTGGATCTCCTTCATTGCAGGCAGATTCTTTACTGTCTGAATCACTAGGGAAGCCTTCCCACTCCTCCTATTTCCACTGATTTAGCACAAGATTTCTTTTTTTTTTTTTTTAAAGCACAAGATTCTTAGTAAGACCAACTGGTCATTGAGCCTTAATCCGTATCTCCAGATGTCTTTATCAGTGTTAAGCTGATATTTCAAGTGCCATAATTCTCACAGTCTGTTCAGAACTCAAGGATGGAAGATTTGTATTGGGTTCCTAAAATCCCAATAGTAAGTATCCCCATTTTCCAACAGACAAGCCATCCTCTCATTAGGGTAGGTATAATAACAGTTGCCAGGTCACACAGCAAAGGGGCAGCAGAGCTAGAATTCACACTCAGGCTTGTCTGGCTTCAGAACAGGGGCTTCTGTCATTGAAGCAGGCTGTCGATGTCACCTGTGACCTGTTACTGTCCTTCCCATCATTCCCATTCAGTTACTGTCCTTCTCATTTTCCCACCTTCTTTTTTTTTTATCCATACTGTATGGCAGACACTTAGCTAGGGCTGGAGATGCTACGTCAACCAAGGTGCTTCTTTTTCCCTCAAGGTTCTTACCTAGAAACCAGGTGGGTCTGAGGTCAGCACTGTTTTACTAGGAGCTTCTTGTCTTATGTCCCCATCCCAACAGTTTCCAAAAGTTGGTCCTATTCTGCTCTACAACACTTGAATGTACATTGCCCTCTCTCCCTTCAATTTAATCTTCTTTCTTTGGATGATGCTGACTCACAGAATATTTACAAATAAGGATTTAAAGAATGATTTAGCCATTATGGATCAAACTCCATGTTTCTCCTCAGCTTTTCTAAAATGATATATATATTATAGAATATAGATAAAATATACAACTTTGTTTTAAAGAAAGTAAAGGTCATGTTTTACATGGGTCTGTATTTTAATATAGATATCAAATATGGATTTTAGTATTTTTGGTACATTTGACTTTCTTTTTATTCATGAAAACCGCATGGTAGTCCACTCCAGTACTCTTGCCTGGAGACCCCCATGGATAGAGGAGCCTGGCAGGTTACAGTCCATGGATCACAAAGAGCTGGATGTGACTGAAGTGACTTAGCATGACACACATGCATGCTGTCTTAATATGAAGGGGAAAAATCTTATTTTCTGCTTTAGTATATTTTCCTTTTTTATAGTAAAGCAATTTAACTTAATAAAGTATTTTCTTAATGCAGCAAGAATTAAGAGGCTCTTTCAATAATGCTGTAAATTATGTTTTCTTTTTTAGAAATGAAAATATGACTTCAATATTAAACAACAGCTCACCCACTAAATCAAACTTTCCCTATGCTACCAAGTTAAAAAAAAAATACCACAAGACCAAAAAAGGTAACTAAATCTCTCTAGCATTTGAACCTATATTTGAGGATTCTCAATTTCAGCATTCAAGAAGTTGTCCATCTCCTGGTAGGTACTTGGTCTAAGGACTGCCCTCAGAAAAACAGCACTCTCATGATCATAAAGAAAGAAAAATCAACACATTGTCTTACTCATCCTTTATAAGGATGGAAATCTATAGGATATAGGATGTACATTATTGTTACATCTACAAATTATCTTTAAGTCTATGTATCAATAGACAGTAGTTTACAGTCTTTTTTATTGAACTTAGTACAATTTACTGCCTAGCTCACTGAGAATTAACTGTCAATCACAAAATGTTTTCCTTGTCATTTTTTCCCACATGTTCTAGAATTCTTCTATATATCCATTTTGAATCCTAGAAGTTGAATAACTCCTTGGTTTGCCCACAGTCCTTAACTTCTGAACTGCTTGGGTCTAATCCCATTTAGTTAATTACACACATAGCTCTCAGTTTTCTGATTAGGTGAGTTCTCTCTGAGAGTCACCAGCTGATTCAGGGGGTTACCAGATGTCTTGCAGAATTTTTCCATTTTAACACACAGAACTATCAAGAAGAGAAAATGATTCCTATTTAATTGTTACTCCTGGATTTCAAACATTATGTCCCATAGGAACAAGACTAGTGCAATCCTTACCACTAAGTGCTAAACACAGTTATCTAACATACAATACGTGCTCACTAAACATCTATAAGGCATCTCCCTAACAGTCATGTAAGCCTTCTCTTTTCAATCAGAGAAATTTTTCTGAGCCATTGTGGTGGTGCTGAAGAACTGACTGCTCTTCAGTTGACCTCACTGCTGATCAGGTATTTTCCTTGTCATTTGCTTAATGGCAAATCTCTGCTCAGTGATCAGCCCAATAACAGCAAATTTAATACCTGGCCTTTGAATAGTTGCAAAACTTTTAGACCACATCAGTTACTGTTTTCTCAAAGTTGTCTATTAGGACAAACTGTTTGGAACAAAAAATGCTTGTCATGGTTTTTAAATGGAGATTTGTATGTTTTCATGATAAACTCACATTCCATTAAGCAAGCTCTGAGCACTCCACTAAATGAGTCATGTTTTTGGTTATAAGAGAAAGCAATGGCTTGGTTACAAAAAACTGCATTTCCAATAATGACTTTGGAAACATAATTCCAAGAAAACTTCATTCTTAATATGAGATAAACAAATACGATTTTTTTTCCCAAGTCAAAAAATATGAAGACAAAAGATTCAAAAACTAAAAATATATAAAGTTTTGAAAGGGCAAATGCACTGGAAGGCCAGTTTTACCTGCTTTAATTTCCCAATTTTTTTGTTTTTTTTTGTTTTTTTCTATTTAGAGAAGCATATGGCATTAAGCCTAAAGCCTGATTAACCCAGTAAGTACTCAAAACTACATGTGAGACAAAAAAAGTTTCATTATTCAACTAAATATACTAAATTTCACTGATCAAAATTCCAAGAATATATATTTGGATGGCAAAGTAAATCTATGCTCAGAACAAAACTGTGTTTTCATAATATCAACTATAAGGGTTTCTTAGAATACATCTAAACTTTTGGTTAAAATTTTTGGTTTTTATTAGAAAAGTAGCTAATGTGAGGACATCAGTTTGTGAAACTATGTATTTGTATCTGGCTTTCACTCAATCATATTATCTCCTATGAACTAACCGGGCTTACAAAAGAGCGTTGCTGAAGACTTCTGGCATGGTGGGCTACAGTCCATGGGGCTGCAAAAGAATCAGACAAGGCTTAAGACACTAAACAAGAACAAAAAGACTTCTTTGGGCAATGTCTATCAATTCATAGAAATGCACTTATTGGTTTCCATGACTTACTCTAGTCCTAAGAGTATATATTAAAGAGGACACTAACTTTGAAAAATAATGTTAAATAATGTTAAATTAGGTAATTATTTGACTTCACTTCTGAAGAATCATCAACTAACTTTTACTGATATATAACTGACGTATATCTCATTAGTTTCAGGTATATAATATAGTGGTTCAACGTTATATATACACATATATATATATTCCCATCTCTTTCAGAATTTTCCACAGTTTATTGTGATCCACACAGTCAAAGGCTTTGGCATAGTCAATACTGTGTGGATCACAATAAACTGTGGAAAATTCTGAAAGAGATGGGAATACCAGACCACCTGACCTGCCTCTTGAGAAATCTGTATGCAGGTCAGGAAGCAACAGTTAGAACTGGACATGAAACAACAAACTGGTTCCAAATAGGAAAAGGAGTACGTCAAGGCTGTATACTGTCACCCTGCTTATTTAAATTATATGCAGAGTACATCATAAGAAACGCTGGACTGGAAGAAACACAAGCTGGAATCAAGATTGCCTGGAGAAATNTTCCACTCCTCATGAAAGTGTAAGTGCTCATTATAAATGAGTTAGTTGCTCATTTGTGTCCAACTATTTGCAAGCCCATGGACTGTAGCCCATCAGATTCTTCTGTCCATGGAATTCTCCAGGCAAGACTACTGGAGTGGGAAGCCACTTCCACCTCCAGGGGAATCTTCCAGACCCAAGGATTGAACCTGGATCTCCTTCATTGCAGGCAGATTCTTTACTGTCTGAATCACTAGGGAAGCCTTCCCACTCCTCCTATTTCCACTGATTTAGCACAAGATTTCTTTTTTTTTTTTTTTAAAGCACAAGATTCTTAGTAAGACCAACTGGTCATTGAGCCTTAATCCGTATCTCCAGATGTCTTTATCAGTGTTAAGCTGATATTTCAAGTGCCATAATTCTCACAGTCTGTTCAGAACTCAAGGATGGAAGATTTGTGTTGGGTTCCTAAAATCCCAATAGTAAGTATCCCCATTTTCCAACAGACAAGCCATCCTCTCATTAGGGTAGGTATAATAACAGTTGCCAGGTCACACAGCAAAGGGGCAGCAGAGCTAGAATTCACACTCAGGCTTGTCTGGCTTCAGAACAGGGGCTTCTGTCATTGAAGCAGGCTGTCGATGTCACCTGTGACCTGTTACTGTCCTTCCCATCATTCCCATTCAGTTACTGTCCTTCTCATTTTCCCACCTTCTTTTTTTTTTTATCCATACTGTATGGCAGACACTTAGCTAGGGCTGGAGATGCTACGTCAACCAAGGTGCTTCTTTTTCCCTCAAGGTTCTTACCTAGAAACCAGGTGGGTCTGAGGTCAGCACTGTTTTACTAGGAGCTTCTTGTCTTATGTCCCCATCCCAACAGTTTCCAAAAGTTGGTCCTATTCTGCTCTACAACACTTGAATGTACATTGCCCTCTCTCCCTTCAATTTAATCTTCTTTCTTTGGATGATGCTGTCTCACAGAATATTTACAAATAAGGATTTAAAGAATGATTTAGCCATTATGGATCAAACTCCATGTTTCTCCTCAGCTTTTCTAAAATGATATATATATTATAGAATATAGATAAAATATACAACTTTGTTTTAAAGAAAGTAAAGGTCATGTTTTACATGGGTCTGTATTTTAATATAGATATCAAATATGGATTTTAGTATTTTTGGTACATTTGACTTTCTTTTTATTCATGAAAACTGCATGGTAGTCCACTCCAGTACTCTTGCCTGGAGACCCCCATGGATAGAGGAGCCTGGCAGGTTACAGTCCATGGATCACAAAGAGCTGGATGTGACTGAAGTGACTTAGCATGACACACATGCATGCTGTCTTAATATGAAGGGGAAAAATCTTATTTTCTGCTTTAGTATATTTTCCTTTTTTATAGTAAAGCAATTTAACTTAATAAAGTATTTTCTTAATGCAGCAAGAATTAAGAGGCTCTTTCAATAATGCTGTAAATTATGTTTTCTTTTTTAGAAATGAAAATATGACTTCAATATTAAACAACAGCTCACCCACTAAATCAAACTTTCCCTATGCTACCAAGTTAAAAAAAAAATACCACAAGACCAAAAAAGGTAACTAAATCTCTCTAGCATTTGAACCTATATTTGAGGATTCTCAATTTCAGCATTCAAGAAGTTGTCCATCTCCTGGTAGGTACTTGGTCTAAGGACTGCCCTCAGAAAAACAGCACTCTCATGATCATAAAGAAAGAAAAATCAACACATTGTCTTACTCATCCTTTATAAGGATGGAAATCTATAGGATATAGGATGTACATTATTGTTACATCTACAAATTATCTTTAAGTCTATGTATCAATAGACAGTAGTTTACAGTCTTTTTTATTGAACTTAGTACAATTTACTGCCTAGCTCACTGAGAATTAACTGTCAATCACAAAATGTTTTCCTTGTCATTTTTTCCCACATGTTCTAGAATTCTTCTATATATCCATTTTGAATCCTAGAAGTTGAATAACTCCTTGGTTTGCCCACAGTCCTTAACTTCTGAACTGCTTGGGTCTAATCCCATTTAGTTAATTACACACATAGCTCTCAGTTTTCTGATTAGGTGAGTTCTCTCTGAGAGTCACCAGCTGATTCAGGGGGTTACCAGATGTCTTGCAGAATTTTTCCATTTTAACACACAGAACTATCAAGAAGAGAAAATGATTCCTATTTAATTGTTACTCCTGGATTTCAAACATTATGTCCCATAGGAACAAGACTAGTGCAATCCTTACCACTAAGTGCTAAACACAGTTATCTAACATACAATACGTGCTCACTAAACATCTATAAGGCATCTCCCTAACAGTCATGTAAGCCTTCTCTTTTCAATCAGAGAAATTTTTCTGAGCCATTGTGGTGGTGCTGAAGAACTGACTGCTCTTCAGTTGACCTCACTGCTGATCAGGTATTTTCCTTGTCATTTGCTTAATGGCAAATCTCTGCTCAGTGATCAGCCCAATAACAGCAAATTTAATACCTGGCCTTTGAATAGTTGCAAAACTTTTAGACCACATCAGTTACTGTTTTCTCAAAGTTGTCTATTAGGACAAACTGTTTGGAACAAAAAATGCTTGTCATGGTTTTTAAATGGAGATTTGTATGTTTTCATGATAAACTCATCTTCCATTAAGCAAGCTCTGAGCACTCCACTAAATGAGTCATGTTTTTGGTTATAAGAGAAAGCAATGGCTTGGTTACAAAAAACTGCATTTCCAATAATGACTTTGGAAACATAATTCCAAGAAAACTTCATTCTTAATATGAGATAAACAAATACAATTTTTTTTCCCAAGTCAAAAAATATGAAGACAAAAGATTCAAAAACTAAAAATATATAAAGTTTTGAAAGGGCAAATGCACTGGAAGGCCAGTTTTACCTGCTTTAATTTCCCAATTTTTTTGTTTTTTTTTGTTTTTTTCTATTTAGAGAAGCATATGGCATTAAGCCTAAAGCCTGATTAACCCAGTAAGTACTCAAAACTACATGTGAGACAAAAAAAGTTTCATTATTCAACTAAATATACTAAATTTCACTGATCAAAATTCCAAGAATATATATTTGGATGGCAAAGTAAATCTATGCTCAGAACAAAACTGTTTTCATAATATCAACTATAAGGGTTTCTTAGAATACATCTAAACTTTTGGTTAAAATTTTTGGTTTTTATTAGAAAAGTAGCTAATGTGAGGACATCAGTTTGTGAAACTATGTATTTGTATCTGGCTTTCACTCAATCATATTATCTCCTATGAACTAACCGGGCTTACAAAAGAGCGTTGCTGAAGACTTCTGGCATGGTGGGCTACAGTCCATGGGGCTGCAAAAGAATCAGACAAGGCTTAAGACACTAAACAAGAACAAAAAGACTTCTTTGGGCAATGTCTATCAATTCATAGAAATGCACTTATTGGTTTCCATGACTTACTCTAGTCCTAAGAGTATATATTAAAGAGGACACTAACTTTGAAAAATAATGTTAAATAATGTTAAATTAGGTAATTATTTGACTTCACTTCTGAAGAATCATCAACTAACTTTTACTGATATATAACTGACGTATATCTCATNTCCATGACTTACTCTAGTCCTAAGAGTATATATTAAAGAGGACACTAACTTTGAAAAATAATGTTAAATAATGTTAAATTAGGTAATTATTTGACTTCACTTCTGAAGAATCATCAACTAACTTTTACTGATATATAACTGACGTATATCTCATTAGTTTCAGGTATATAATATAGTGGTTCAACGTTATATATACACATATATATATATTCCCATCTCTTTCAGAATTTTCCACAGTTTATTGTGATCCACACAGTCAAAGGCTTTGGCATAGTCAATACTGTGTGGANCCCAGGTTCAATCCCTGGGTCGGGAAGAACCTCTGGAGAAGGAAATGGCAACCCACTCCAGGACTCTTGCCTGGAAAATCTCATGGACAGAGGAGCCTAGCAGGCTGCAGTCTATGGGGTCGCAAAGAGTCGGACGTGACTGAGCGACTTCACTTTCACAGCTATCTTATTTCATGGAAGGAGGTAGGTTTAAAAATAATTTTCAACAAAGGGAAGAAAATGGACCCATCACAGTTATGTAGAAAATAAGTGTGCAAAAGGAATTCTCTTGCACATATGCTTATGATGAGATTTCCTCTCATGAGCCTGACCTCTGATTTGGGCACGCAAATTAATTTTCTAAAGGCTTTAATTTTATTGTTTGTCATTGGTAGATTATGAAGTGCCTACAGTTTTCAAATGAGCACTTCTATCAAAGTCCTGAATAAGAGAGCATGGACAGTCTATGGATGAACTCTTGCTTAAATTTTCCTTTGAGAGGAATTTGTCGTGTCCTGTCATTATGTGGATCCACTGTAATGCCTTTTTGTGCTGAATCACTTGCCAGTGAAATAAATCCCTTAGCATGTTGATGTTTGCCTTTGTTCAGAGGTCAACGAATGATGTTTACTCTTACGTTTCCATCAGCTAGGTCAAAAGTTGTGTGGCTGTGAAAATCTGGAAGAATGGCAACCTTGATTTCTAACCATAATGATAGGTTAACTGTGGAGCTTAGACAGCTTGGCCATTTCTACCATGGAAGTAACTGTTTATTGGGTAAACTACTTAGAGTCTGGAAGGAAAAAAAAGCTCACAGACAGAGTGAGAATGGTTTGCTTCTGCCCAGTGAAAACTCAAAAAGTCCACGTTATAGCTTATCGTGACCACCGCTAAATTATTCTCCAAGAGACTTAGTCATTATACAGACTTACTGTTGCATCCTATGTTTATAAACAGTCTCATTTTTTGAATCCCAAATTCAGTAAGTTTTGCAGACATATACTTCAACACATGAAAAAAAATAAACCATTATTACCAGCCTTACCCCAAATTATAGCCATTAAGCACAGTAGCTGATTATTTAGGTTGTTTAGGTAGCTCCCTGACAGCCCACATCTCTTACTGTTCTACCTCCGGCTTTAATCTTAGGTTGATTAAGTCATTCTAGGTCACTGACATTTACTCCATGGTCTTCTACTGTAAGGTTGAGGCAGTCTCCTCTGACCTTAGACTAGTTTTATGTCTAGGGCAACGGAAACGTTTGGCCTCTTTCATAAGTCTCCATTTGACATCCAAGTCATTATTTAATAAAATTCAGTGTAATTATTAATATTGCTAATGATAATTGTCTGACCTTTGAAGTGGTTTTTAGAAATAGAGGAAATTGTAACCTCTAGCACTAAACTGCATTTCATTAGTTGTTTAAACAATAAACTTGAGACAGTCTGGGCGAATCCGTTTCAGTGGCTTCTTGTAGGGTGCCTGATACGGGCAGTGTTTCATGGAGCAGCATTGGCTGACACTGGCCCCGATTTTTCTGCTCAGTGTAGACAATTTATCTAAGACGTCAAAGTGACCCTTACTATTCATTACAAATATGCCCAAGAGAAGGTCAGTTATACAAAATAGAATGTTAACATTTAAGGTCTAATTTAATCTCTTCATATATCTACATGCTCTTTCCAAAACCATACCCTTCCAAACCCTTCACAAATTCCATTTCAGTGGCACAGACTAACGTACATTGTTGACTATTCTTTTTCTCTCATTCCTTACTCCCAGTTCATCAGTCAATCCTTCTGGCTATGCCTTTAAAGGAGATCTAGAATTTAACTACTGCTCCCCATTCAAACTGCCACCATTTTTGGCCCAAGCCAGCATCATCTCAGTGCCAGCATCTCTGTATAGAGAAAACTTCGGCCCAGAAATACTCTCTGGATTCCAACTAATTCAGAGTAAATACTGTTCTCCGTTGCTTAGGTCATCTAGTAAGATGCACGTTCTGGGATTTTTGTATATTTGAGTCTTTTGTATCCCCCAGTGCCTGACACATAGTGAGTGGCTGCTGCTGCTGCTGCTGCTGCTGCTAAGTCGCTTCAGTCGAGTCCAACTCTGTGCGGCCCCATAGACGGCAGCCAACCAGGCTCCCCTGTCCCTGGGATTCTCCAGGCAGACACATAGTGGATACTTAATAATGATTTTTGGAATTAAAAAACAGATGTAGATTCTAAATGAGTTGAAATACAGCTTGCTGGAAATTACATAACACTAAATTGATAACTTATTACACCTAATTCTTAATTCCTTAAACAGGTTACTAACATTTTTGTTCATTTATTTATTCAGTAAATAAACATGATTTGTCTGCACTGTAAAGATAAGAGGTAAATTATTTGGGACCAAGTGGCACACAGACCAGTCAGGGAGATCAGTAGGCAAATTGTCATTTACCGTGTAGCCTGCCAGGTGCTATGGTTTAAGAGCATTTAATGCAAATGTACTGGGAAGATTCCCTGGAAAAAGAAATGGCAACCCACCAGTATTCTTGCCTGGAGAATTCCAGGGACAGAGGAGCCTGGCAGGCTACAGTCCATGGGGTCACAAAGAGTTGGACACAACTGAATAACTAAAACTTTACTTCAGGTGATTAAAGGAATTAATAAAATGAGAGCTTTGTAGGCTTCAGGGGTTCATGTGGGAAAGATTAGGGGTAACAGAGGGCATGATCTGTTCAGGAAGTGTTGTTGAGTTGCTCAGTCATGTCCAATTCTTTTTCAGCACTATGGACTGTAGCCCACCAGACTCCTTTGTCCATGGGATTTCCCAGGCAGAAATACTGGAGTGGGTTTCCATTTCCTTCTCTAGGGGAATCTTCCTCACCCAAGGATTGAACCTGCACCCCCTGCATTGCAGGCAAATTCTTTACCACTGAACAACCTGGGAGGCCCATTTAGGAATTACAGGCCATCCAAAATGGTTGTTTGTAGTTGAGGGGATTCATCTTTAGGACTGTGTAAATCAAGTCACCATAGTAGCTCCTACTGAAATCTATGCTAGTTTTGCTGCTGCTGGGAGTGTAAAAGGAAATAAGAATACAGTTTTGGCTTGCAATCTAATTTGGGAGATAAAATTTATGGTTAGGAAATAATGGAATAATGACAGAAATAGGTCTTGTAGAATCAAATATTAATGGAATGATTGTTTCAGTGCTATAAGAAGAGAAAAAGGAAAGAACATGTGGGCTAGAACAGGGGGAAAAGGCTTAATTAGAGAAGTTGGGTTTGAGCTATGCTTTGAAAAGAATGTTTTGGTTTAGATTGGTGGAGAGAATAAAAGCCTCCTGGTGTGTGAGATAGCCAAGCAAAAATACCGAGAGAGACTGAGCCTCACTTATTTTGAAGACAGAGAAGTATTCAAGTAGACCAGAGGAATTGTTTAACTGGGTGATGGGAAATGTTATTGACTGATTCAAATGGGAAGAACACAGTTGAATATAATTTGGTTTTTGAGAAGTTCGGACCTACTGTACTGAGACAGAACAGAGGATATTTTTTTT
>SJYW01049628.1:1113914-1146420 GCA_006410735.1 Raphicerus campestris
AGCAGCAGCAGCAGCAGCAGCAGCCACTCACTATGTGTCAGGCACTGGGGGATACAAAAGACTCAAATATACAAAAATCCCAGAACGTGCATCTTACTAGATGACCTAAGCAACGGAGAACAGTATTTACTCTGAATTAGTTGGAATCCAGAGAGTATTTCTGGGCCGAAGTTTTCTCTATACAGAGATGCTGGCACTGAGATGATGCTGGCTTGGGCCAAAAATGGTGGCAGTTTGAATGGGGAGCAGTAGTTAAATTCTAGATCTCCTTTAAAGGCATAGCCAGAAGGATTGACTGATGAACTGGGAGTAAGGAATGAGAGAAAAAGAATAGTCAACAATGTACGTTAGTCTGTGCCACTGAAATGGAATTTGTGAAGGGTTTGGAAGGGTATGGTTTTGGAAAGAGCATGTAGATATATGAAGAGATTAAATTAGACCTTAAATGTTAACATTCTATTTTGTATAACTGACCTTCTCTTGGGCATATTTGTAATGAATAGTAAGGGTCACTTTGACGTCTTAGATAAATTGTCTACACTGAGCAGAAAAATCGGGGCCAGTGTCAGCCAATGCTGCTCCATGAAACACTGCCCGTATCAGGCACCCTACAAGAAGCCACTGAAACGGATTCGCCCAGACTGTCTCAAGTTTATTGTTTAAACAACTAATGAAATGCAGTTTAGTGCTAGAGGTTACAATTTCCTCGATTTCTAAAAACCACTTCAAAGGTCAGACAATTATCATTAGCAATATTAATAATTACACTGAATTTTATTAAATAATGACTTGGATGTCAAATGGAGACTTATGAAAGAGGCCAAACGTTTCCGTTGCCCTAGACATAAAACTAGTCTAAGGTCAGAGGAGACTGCCTCAACCTTACAGTAGAAGACCATGGAGTAAATGTCAGTGACCTAGAATGACTTAATCAACCTAAGATTAAAGCCGGAGGTAGAACAGTAAGAGATGTGGGCTGTCAGGGAGCTACCTAAACAACCTAAATAATCAGCTACTGTGCTTAATGGCTATAATTTGGGGTAAGGCTGGTAATAATGGTTTATTTTTTTTCATGTGTTGAAGTATATGTCTGCAAAACTTACTGAATTTGGGATTCAAAAAATGAGACTGTTTATAAACATAGGATGCAACAGTAAGTCTGTATAATGACTAAGTCTCTTGGAGAATAATTTAGCGGTGGTCACGATAAGCTATAACGTGGACTTTTTGAGTTTTCACTGGGCAGAAGCAAACCATTCTCACTCTGTCTGTGAGCTTTTTTTTCCTTCCAGACTCTAAGTAGTTTACCCAATAAACAGTTACTTCCATGGTAGAAATGGCCAAGCTGTCTAAGCTCCACAGTTAACCTATCATTATGGTTAGAAATCAAGGTTGCCATTCTTCCAGATTTTCACAGCCACACAACTTTTGACCTAGCTGATGGAAACGTAAGAGTAAACATCATTCGTTGACCTCTGAACAAAGGCAAACATCAACATGCTAAGGGATTTATTTCACTGGCAAGTGATTCAGCACAAAAAGGCATTACAGTGGATCCACATAATGACAGGACACGACAAATTCCTCTCAAAGGAAAATTTAAGCAAGAGTTCATCCATAGCCTGTCCATGCTCTCTTATTCAGGACTTTGATAGAAGTGCTCATTTGAAAACTGTAGGCACTTCATAATCTACCAATGACAAACAATAAAATTAAAGCCTTTAGAAAATTAATTTGCGTGCCCAAATCAGAGGTCAGGCTCATGAGAGGAAATCTCATCATAAGCATATGTGCAAGAGAATTCCTTTTGCACACTTATTTTCTACATAACTGTGATGGGTCCATTTTCTTCCCTTTGTTGAAAATTATTTTTAAACCTACCTCCTTCCATGAAATAAGATAGCTGTGAAAGTGAAGTCGCTCAGTCACGTCCGACTCTTTGCGACCCCATAGACTGCAGCCTGCTAGGCTCCTCTGTCCATGAGATTTTCCAGGCAAGAGTCCTGGAGTGGGTTACCATTTCCTTCTCCAGAGGTTCTTCCCGACCCAGGGATCGAACCTGGGTCTCCCACATTGTAGGCAGATGCTTTACCATCTGAGCTACCAGGGAAGTCTTTAAGATAGCTGTAACCCCTCCCAATTCTCACAGCATGGCAAGCATAGCTTTCACTATGAGGTCTGCATTTATATCCTCGTAATATTTCTTGGGCACTGAAGAATAACAGAAGAGAAGTTGCCTACATGGACCCATTCTGCTGCCTAGGGGTGCTGAGTGGGTGCAGTCAGTCCCAAAACAGAGACCATGTTCCATTTTCAAACACTATGACATTCAATGTGATGAAAAGATAAAAGGCTTAAAGTTTCATTCTTTCTATAATCCTCATATTTCACTGTTAATTTTTTACAGATTTGTGTTACTGGAAAAACATAATGCATAAAAAGGTCTGAAGCAATCATAATAGACAACCACATAAGAATATAACAATCTGCTAAAATGTAGAATTAAATTTTATAAGTTGAAGAAAGTGATATCCAATAAGAACTTCATGAAAAGAATGTCAGAACTGTACTCAAATCATTTCTTTCTGTACTAAAGACTCAAAGATGCAGGAAATTTTTTAACTACTTGTCTCCTTTACCAAAACCATCATTTCAAGCCATTTTTTGATGTTCTTGACCATTAGTCAAAGGATTCAACTGAACTGTTCCCGAGTTTTGGGTTGATTTTAAACAACTCGGTATTCTGAATCAGTAGTTCATTTTCATCATGCCTTTGTTAAAACTTTTAAACTCTCTTTTCAAAATTAATTTACTAGACTCTAGTTTTCTACCTTGAGAAGACCATTTTGACCAACTGTAAAAAAATTCAAACAAATGAATTTTAACTCACAAGCTGTACCAAAATTAAGCAACAAAATAAGTTGTCTCCTACCTATGGTTGTAATAACAGTGCCAGCAAAGAAGAAGGAACTTCCCAAATCCCAGTGACTGATTTGATTGGAGGTGTTTCCTAAAGGTATAATCCCTGCATTTATTGCTGCCACTATTTGCTGCAAGTTTAAAAAGAAATTTATCAGTGCACATGAATCACATGGAAGCATCAAACAGCATATATCCCCCCCAGACAACTAATTAGTCAAAAAGCATCAATTCTAAGGTCTACTCTTCCATTTAAAGTATACACTATAGATTAAAACTTTACACTAAAGAATTTAACACATTAAATTATAAGCAAAGTATATTTGATATCAAGAGAATGGATCTGCATAAAGTTTATCATATAGTGTTATGATATGTATTCATAATGTCATCCAGTACCAACTTAGCAATTTATTTGAATTAACAACTAAACATAGCAGTAATTTTAATAAGTACCACCGAGTTAAAAATATCAGATTGCCAACTACAATTTAAGTAGTATATAATAGTTTCATCAAAAAAAAACAAACAAGTTTTTCCCAAAATGCTAGTCATTTTGAATGGTAAATATACGTATCCAATCCTGTATCGTGTACAACAGTATAGAGTATAAAATCAGTTGTTGTTGTTCAATGGCTGAGTCGTGTCCGACACTGTGACCTCAGGGACTACAGTGTGCCAGGCTTCCCTGTCCTTCACCACCTACCGGAGTTTGCTCAAACTCATGATAAAATCAGTAAGGTCCAACAATACAGGCTAAGACGACAAGGAACAGGCAATTGCCCTTCACCATTAAGCTCAACTCAACCCACTGAGATCAAGATTCATAGAATCTCTACAGATTTTTATAAATTCTATGACAGTGTACATCACTGATGACTTGTAAATGACAGTCAACAATATTCATACAAGAACAGGAGAATCTAGATGCTGCCTTGAGTAGTAACACTGGGAGGCAGACAGAAAGATGATATTATGATCCCTTGTCAATCGCCAGATGTTAGGGAGGGAAGATGGAGCTCCAGAAACAAAGACAGATGAGAATCAGGAGAAAAGGTATAGTGAGAGAGATACATATAGACTGTGGCAAAAGACATTTCTGTTGGAAATGTAGTTTTTAAATATTTATCACATAATTTCCAGATTTTAAAATTGGAAGGAACTTTATTTGATAGGCAAGGAAATTAAAGACCTAGAAAAGTAAAGTGACTAAGTCATACAGTTTATTTGCAAATGGACAAAAGCTACACTGGGAAAATGGACGTACTACCCAAAGAACACACTGTCAGATGTAAAAGAGCAGGCAATCTCGAGTTGAAATGCAATATAAAATTTCGTTTGTCTGACTTGTCTTAATCTATAGGTTGAAACTTCAATAGTTAATTGAACTGTAAGTTTTTATTTACTTTAACTTACAATTCAGTTAACTACTGAAGTTTCAACCTATAGATTAACAACAGTATATATTCATTGTTTTAAAAGTTTAGGAAAATACAGAAAGGAATAAAAAAGATAATACAAATTATTCACAATTCCAGAATTGAGAGACAACTACAGATAATGTATCAAGGTGTCTACTCCAGGCATTCTGTTATACATTTTACATAGCCAGACTTATGCACTATATGAAATATATTCTCTATTTTTATTTAATATTATTCTACATGTGGTTTTCTGTGCAATACATTTACTTAATCACTGCCATATATGTAGACATACATGCTGTTCTAAAATTTGTCTTATTATAAAAACTGCTGTTGTGAACATATTTGTGTATAAATATTTTTTCATTTCTGAATATTTTTGTGGAAGAGACTACTAGAAATAAATTTGCCACATTGAAGATTATGAATATTTTAAAGCACTTGATATATAGTAGCAAGTAGCTATCCAAGAAGGCAGTTACAATTTATAATTACCCCCACAGCAATTTACAAATGCAAGTTACTTCTAATATTAATAATCTATCTTAGCCAAACTGATAGGAATTGTTTACATGTATATGTCCTTTATTGTGAGCGAAATTGAGTGCTAATGTTTCCTTTGCTGCTGCTGCTAAGTCGCTTCAGTCGTGTCCAACTCTGTGCGACCCCACAGACAGCAGCCCACCAGGCTCCCCCGTCCCTGGGATTCTCCAGACAAGAACCCTGGAGTGGGCTGCCAGTGTTTCCTTCTTCAGTGCATGAAAGTGAAAAGTGAAAGTGAAAAGTCGCTCAGTCGCTTCCGACTCTTTTCGACCCCATGGGCTGCAGCCCACCAGGGAAAATCCCCGTCCATGGGATTTTCCAGGCAACAGTACTGGAGTGGGTTGCCATTGCCTGCTTCCTTTAACATATACTAAATGCACATGAATATATACATGTACACATATATCCATAGCACACAATGAAGCTAGTTTTGAGATCACTGATTTTGTTTATCTGACTCTCTACTATAAATACAGTATTAGATAAACAGGTCTCCTTAAAAATATTGCAAAATATTTTTTGCAGCTATTAACCTATTATTCTCACATAAACTTTAGAATTATTTAGTTAAATTTTATAGAAATTTTCATTTTCACAGGTTTAAAATATTTTTGCTGTTTAGATATATGTGCAATCTATAAATTAAGTAAGGAAAATGAATACCACTATGATAGTGAAACTTCCCATCACATAACATGCTGTGAATCTTCAATTACTGAACCTTCTTTAATATTCTGAAACAGAGCATTTTTTATTATACTTCACATAGACCTGTAAGGCTATTTTTAGATATTTTACTTTTTTTATATTTTAAATTACAAGGCAGTAAAGCATCTGTCTATAATGCAGGAGACCCGGGTTCTATCCCTGGGTTGAGAAGATCCCCTGGAGAAGGAAATGGCAATCCACTCCAGGACTATTGCCTGGAAAATCCCATGGACAGCGGAGCCTGGTAAGGCTACAGTCCATGGGGTCACAAAGAGTTGGACATGCCTGAGCAACTTCACTTATTGCTATTGTGCACACAGATATGGGCCTCCCAGGTGGTTCGGGGGTAAAGAAACTGCCTCCCAATGCAGGAGACATGGGTTCAACCCGTTTGTTGGGAAGATCCCCGGAGAAGGACATGGCCACCCACTCCAGTATTCTCGCCTGGGGAATCCCAGGGACAGAGGGGCCTGGCGGGCTACTGTCATAGGGTCACAAAGAGTGGCACAACCTGAGTGGCTGAGCACGCACACAGACACAAATATATATTTCCCTTCTCTGAGCCAGCAACTCTCAGACTTTTTATCTCTGAAACAGTTTACAGTCTCAAAAAATATTGCAGACATCCAGGAACATCGGAATGTGAGTTACAACTATTGATACTTGCATTTTTGGCTGAATTTCTAACTTTCAAATGTTTTGATTAATTCACATAAAATAACAATAAGTGTTAACACATTTTTATGAAAAAGAATTATGTTTTCCAAAACAAAGATTTAGTGAGAAGACAGGCATTGTTTTAGGATTTTATAAACCTCTGAAATGCCAGGCTTAATATAAAACAGTCACACTCTAATATATGCTTCTGCATCCAATCTGGAAAACAATATGGCAATTCCTCAAAAAATTAAAAACAGAACTACCATACAATCCAGCAGTTCTACTTCTTGGTATTTATTCAAAAAACATGAAAAACACTAATTCAAAAAGATACATGGATTTCTGTGTTCAATTCAACATTATTTACAACAGTCAAGATATAAGATATGGAAGCAACCTAAGGACCCACCAATAGACAAATGGATACATGTACAATGGAATATTACTCAGCCATAAAGAGTGAAATCTTGCCATGAATGGACCTAGTCAGTATTACGCTAAGTGAAATTAGTCAGAAAGAAAGAAAAATACCATATGATTTCACTTATATATGAAATCTAAAAAATAAAACTAAGCAAAACATAAACAAAAGCATAGATACAAAGGGCAAACTAGTGATTGTTGGAGGGAGAAGGGCAGGAGCTGAGTGAAATAAATGAAGGGGACTAAGAGTACAAACTTCCTTATAAAATAAATAAGTCACCAGGGTGTAATATATAGCAAAACTTTCTTATAATATAAATGTCACAAGGATGTAATATATAGCAAAAGGAATATAGTCAGTAATACTTTAATAATTTTGTATAGAACAGGAGGTTACTAGATTTATCAGAATGATTATTCTGTAATATATTTAAATGTTGAATCATTATGATTTACAACTGAAACAAATATTATATGTTAACTGTACTTTAATTAAAAAGTATATCTTCAACATATTCATTTATTCAAAAATATTTACCAATTGTTTATGGTGCTAGGCAATGGGGAGACAACAGAGAAGTAAAAACATGGGTGATATAATTGAGAAAAGACAAGACGTGTCTGTAGATTCCATTTAATTTAAAGTTAATTATTTTATTCCTTAGAAGCCAGCTAAGTCCTCCAGCAACCGACAATATAACATCCATAGCCAGCATCATCATTTTAGTTTATTCTTTTGCTTGTTGATGACAAGCAAAAGCATTACCCAGACAATTGGATAAATTCCACAAATTATTTAAATCCAAAAGAAGCACATGTAAATTTAGAGACAGTAATGTCTGGCAACGTGTGGGTTGTAAATAGTTATCTGTGATTATTGCCACAGAGGCTTTAGATGGAACCAGGAACATGTCAAATCACTGTGAGAATGAGTCTACCATGAGATCTTTTCTCTGAAATATTCTTATAAATTTATTTTATCTATTTGTACAAGGTCCCTTGGTCAACATCCAAAGGATATCAGATGCTCTTGGCAAGGGCACTGACCCAGACCTAAGAGACTCTGTAATTTCAATGTCAGCTCGGGCCATCGGAGCAGTTAACAGATGCCCTCCTGAGAAGTGTTCCTGTATGTGCCATATTATGTGATTAAAGCAACAATCACCTCATGTACAATAAAGACTCACTTTTCCACTACAACTTTTGTGAACAACCATGTTAATTTATGAGTAGCTGTATATTTTAGGTTAGGATAAAGGAAATGTAGGATCCTCTGCATTTAATCCTAACATATTATTACCTGAAGTATTGATTAAGAGAGGACTTCCAAACATAAAACCTACAATAGAAATAGTGTAAAATAATTTTCAATGGATTCATACTCAATTTTGCCTTTCAGCTCATCTACAATCATAGAACGTGTATTAAGGAAAGGCAGTTGCACTAAATATATATATACATATATAGAGATATAGATATACCCACAAAGTTACAAAAAATTGTACAAATCTAACAAAGTAAATATATATGTATAGTGAAAAAAAANGAGAGGACTTCCAAACATAAAACCTACAATAGAAATAGTATAAAATAATTTTCAATGGATTCATACTCAATTTTGCCTTTCAGCTCATCTATAATCATAGAACGTGCATTAAGGAAAGGCAGTTGCACTAAATATATATATACATATATAGAGATATAGATATACCCATAAAGTTACAAAAAATTGTACAAATCTAACAAAGTAAATATATATCTATAGTGAAAAAAAAGGAAATGAAAGGCAGTTGCATACATGATTCTATTCAAGAATAGGAACTTAAGAAACAGAGCTCCGAGAGGCTTATACTCCTAGAGTTGATAAAGGTAATTGCTCTTAAAAATATTTATTAAAAAAATCTTGGTTTCCATGACAATGATGGCTTTAGAATCAAAGTTCACTGAGTTCTAATTGGAATTTGTGCATTTTTGAATTGTACTGTTTATGTGTCAACGTCATCTGGCATTTTGGAACTGTATCGAGCTTTAACACCAAACCATGCTAAGACATACTTATTTGTAAGAGACTAGTATAGGCTTGGAACTCAAGGCAATCAATGACAATCATGAAAATGTTCCTGGGAGTCCAATGCCTAGGAATAATTTTCACATGTGTATTAAAGTACTTGACTAGTTTTAAGGAATAGCTTATTAGAAAGTAAGCAACCCCAGGGAAGGCCTGAAGAACACATTGTTTTCAGAGTAGGTTATATTGTGAATCTTAACATACAATTCCTGATTTCACGTTTTTTCCTCCTTTGCTCAGATGCTCAGATGTTCATGTTTACCAGAACAATACAGATTGTCCTGAAAGCCTACTCCAGATTCCTCTCCTGTTAATATTATAATCCAGATGTCACTAAAATATGCTATTATACCTATAATCCTAAAAGTAGGGTCACGCTAGTAACCTGAAAATTTGAAGTGATACAAGAATTTCAAACCGCAGGTACAAGGCACTGGCATCTATTAGGCTACAACATGATGTACAGGGCTTCCCTGGTGCCTCAGCAGCAAGAATCCGTTTGCAGTGGAAGAGATGCAGATTCAACCCCTGGGTTGGGAAGATCCCCTAGAGGAGGGCGTGGCAACCCACTCCAGTATTCTTGCCTGGAAAATTCCACAAACAGAAGAGCCTGACAGGCTGCAGTCTTTAGAATTACAAAGAGTCAGACGTAACTGAAGCAATGAACACACAGGCACAATGATGTCCAGGTAACCGGTCCAGTGACAGCTTCTTTTAACTGGATATTTAAGACTGATCTCACATTTTCTCCTCTGAAAAAAGACATTATTCCTACTAAACTGATATAATAGCTAAATCCAACTAGAGTTATACTGACAACTGTATAACTGCAAAGATCCTCAAAGAGGAACAAATATTCTCTTGACAAATTTCTGGAAGAACACAATTTTATACCTTTTTTGGTCACTATATCCTTGTGGGGGAACTAATTTCATCCTGAGGAGGCTCTTCTTTAGGAAAGAAGTCAAATCACACATCTGGCCATTTCACACAGGTCTGACCACTTCAACCATGTAAATAAGACTATTTTGAAAGACTTGAAGATGCATAACAAAGAAAGCAAAATAATTATGTTCTTGTTGCCAAATGACTTTGTGGGAAGATATTATGTAGGTATCATTGCTTTTATTTATTGTTTCGCTACAAAAAACAATCATCATCCATCAATAATATGCAGCAATGCTTGAGAACTTTTGCCAAAGGCTACAGGATCCTTACGCTTATCCTTAATCTTCTGGCTATGTACCAATATACCATGATTACCTAATACCAGATGATGTGAGCTGCTTTGGAACCAGAAAGTGAAAGTGAAAGTCACTCAGTCATGTCCGATTCTTTGCCACCCCATGGACTATACAGTCCATAGAATTCTCCAGCAAGAATATTGGAGTGGATAGCCTTTCCTTTCTGCAGGGGATCTTCCCAACCCAGGGATCAAACCCAGGGATCAAATCTCCCACACTGCAGGCAGATTTTTTACCAGCTGAGCCACAAGGGAAGCCCAAGAATACTGGAGTGGGTAACCTATCCCTACTCCAGAGGATCTTCCCAACCCAGGAATTAAACTGGGGTCTCCTGCATTGCAGGTGGATTCTTTACCAACTGAGCTATCAGAGGAGCCCCAGATAGAACCAGAGAGTATCTCAAGATGCAACACTAGGAGATCCTAGGTAACCTCAATCAGCATTTTTTAATCAATGAGTAATAACATTTGTTTATCCATTTCTTAAGTGCTCTTTGGAAAATCTTTATTGGCCATACACATCTGTCTTAAATGTTATTTATAGACAACTGTTGTATAGGAAGCTTCTATTCTAATGTCAGTGATAGGTTGTAGTCTTAATCACTGGGGCTGCTTCCCAGGCCATTCTACGAACGAAATCAGGTTCAGCCAAGAGGTAACATTCTAGGGTTTCATTGCAAGTTTACATACAAAGGCAACCCATGATATCCTTTGTACCACTGGAAAAATCCCCAGAAACCAAGCTCATCTTCTTTGACTTGGGTTCTTTCTTGGTCTTCTGGAAAGTTAAACAGTGCCACAGGCTTCCTTTCATGAGATATTTCTGTCAGAATGTCAGTTAAGATAGTTGACAATCCAACAAGGAATCAAACAACTTTCTGAAAGCCATACAGTATCACACACAGCTCCACAAAAACATTCCAGCAGGAGCTCTCAGCTAATGACGATACTGAATAAGCCAAATGGCCAATATCCAAGCACTTTTTGATCTGTCAAATGACAATTTCATAATAGCATACAACAGAATGGTATATATGTTTTCACTATGAGTTTATGACATGATAAATTTCATTGAGCCTAACACTTGTGTTGGGTGTTTAGTTGCTAAGTCACGTCCAACTCTTTGCCACTCTTTGGACTGTAGTGCCCCAGGCTGCTCTGTCCATGGGATTTCCCAGGCAAGTTACTGGAGTGGGTTGTCATTTCCTTCTCCAGAGGATCATCCTGACCCAGGGATCAAACTCACATCTCCTGAGTCTCCTGCACTGCAGGCAGATTGTTTACCCACTGAGCCATCATACTGCAGCATTAAAGCTAACTCTAATAAGCAAGAAACTATTAACAGCAAATTAATCTAGTATGGTCTTGCATACAGTCCTACTCTGAAGGATATGTATGTGTTAGCTTAAGAAGAATTCTATATGGTTGAGAATGCTATTGTGAGAAAATATGGACTAACCATCACATCCTTATTGGAAATTCACGTTATGTCCAACTTTTGCACACATCTCAGAAATCAGGTGATATTATCTACTATTTAAGATGATAACATTTGCTATCAGTAAATGTGTACATTCATCTTTTGACATCAAATATTTCATACTACTGTACATTCTAACCTCTGGTTTGATAAATGAACCTGAAACACATTATGTAACTTATTTCCTAACAAAAATCAGTCAAGATAAGAAAAATTCTATAGTTACATAGAGATAATATTTTTTTCTTTTTTCTCCTGTCTAGGAAAATTAGAGGTACCTACATAAATTCAAAAAAGAAGGATAAATCCCAAAATTATATATCACAATCAAGTGAACTGTTTTACATATTGGCAAAGGTCAGATTTCTAAATCTAACATCAATATTTTTATTTTTTAAAAGATATATTTCTGATTTTATATGCAGAAAAAAGATGGAGTAGAACATTTGCATATTTCATACAGAACACAGGTGACTATATCATTCTATATTTAGAGTCTGGTAAAGGAGGAAGTTTTCAAGATTTCCCCAGAGTAAATCTTTTAAGTCAGAAAGGTAATATGCAGTAGTGTTTTTAATCTCTTGTCTTTGTTGGACACAATTTGAGTCAAAACACATTTCCTATTATCTTAAAAAGGCTTTCAAAGCCCTTAGAATGTGTTTCCACACAATGCATGACCTAAGTTTAACCACACATTAATTAGAAACTTCTTGTAAAGAAGAGTCCTTTCCGTAAAAAATGCAAAAAGCTTAATTCTTAATGCTTAGAAAGGATAGTATTACCTACAGAAAGCAATTTCCACATACCAGATTTTAGAAAGCATCTCTAAAAGTAAACATCTTGCTTACCTTCCCAAGACTTTCTATTTAAGGATTATGCCATTGCATGTCAAAGCTATTTTTATACAGACTAATGAAGTGTACAGCTTTTTTCTCATTCTTTTCTAAGTGTAAATTTATTTCCTATTAGTAGAAACAAAAGCTTAAAGTCCAAAGTAAAAAACAGCAGAAAGCTGGAGGTGGATGTTATCAACAGGGCCAGAAGCAAGAGGCACATTACAGGGTATGAGGGTCACCTTCCATGTTTTATCCACTCTGGAAGCTGTTTTTAAATCATACAAGTTATAGATATATATACACAATATTGAACATTTCAAAAAATAAGAATTAAAATGTTCACTCACTGTCCCTGAAAATGTTTTTTTTATAACATGCATAAATCAATTTTTTGTTTTAATAGTTGTCATAATGTGCTTTCAAGTTTTCATCTAGTATAAGCAGGTTCCAAGGCATTTTGAAGTCATCAAAATCTCACTGAGTAACTACATACTACTCTTCTATCATTAAATGAATTTGTATAACAGAATCCAAGTTCAGGTAATCATTTGAAAGATGATTATAGAGATGGTTTATACCCACTCCAGTACTCTTGCCTAGAAAATCCCATGGACAGAAAAGCCTGGTAGGCTGTAATCCATGGGGTCGCTAAGAGTCGACACGGCTGAGCGACTTCACTTTCACTTTTCACTTTGATGCATTGGAGAAGGAAATGGCAACCCACTCCAGTGTTCTTGTCTGGAGAATCCCAGGGCCGGGGGAGCCTGGTGGGCCGCCGTCTATGGTGTCGCACAGAGTCGGACACGACTGAAGCAACTTAGCAGCAGCAGCAGCAGCAGCATACATCAGACAAAGATCAAACTGAAAACACTGAAATTCTGTTATTCTTTTAATCCTGCATGAAATAACACTGTGATGTAGAAACAATAAAACATGGCCAAGATCTGAGTCTTTGTAACACTCAGAGAGCCAGAAAAAATACATGTACAGCAAGCAGACAAACATGCATTTCCCCAGCTGTGCGTTTTTCCATGAACTTTCCTACATTCCATATTATGGTCGATTAATATTCTATCTCTGTCTATCTGTCCCTTTCCACCTCATCTCAGCATAAATCAGGGGAGTGGGGAGGTTAATGGAAGAAAAGGATTTGGAGAGAGAAGACAGAGCAAGAAGTCAGAAAGAAACAAAAGAACAAGTAGAAAAGAAAAAGATAAAGGCTGTTTAGTTAACAAAAAGACAGGTCTAGAAGAATAAGATAGGAACTTAATACAAGTTATTGTCACACTCTGTCTAGGAAGTTCTTTTGAGAGAGGTTATCCTTAAAATAGGATTTGGGTAGGTGGAAGAGTGAGATCAGGAGACAGCACTAGGCAATATTTTTACACCAGTTTTTCCAAGGCACACCACCAGTCAGCGTTTATTCATGCTCTGTTTTTAAAGCCTGAAGTTCAAAACTGATGAGAAAAAAAAAAAAAGTCCAAAATGGAACAAAGGCAGTTTTACTCCATTAATTACACACATCCATAGAATTCCCAAATTTGGAGATTCTGTTGGCCTTTTCCACAGAATGTCACATTCCACTCATTTGATTTTCCATCACACTTAAGCATATATTTCCATAATAGATACCAGTTTAAACCAAAAAGTGCTTAACACCTACACAAAATTGATCCCAGGGGAAATAGGGAAGCTATTCAGGTTTTCACAGAAAGGCAATCTCTTTTTCATAATATATTTTAAAAAGAAATGAATTTTTCCTGCCCTTCCTGAATACATAAGTAAAACATGGTGACAAGGATGGAAAATCTTAAGGTCTGTGTATAACGGCAGAGCCAACGAAGTAAGTGGCTAACCCAGTTTGTGTTAAAATAAACCAAAATTCCCGCACCACAAAATAGTCATCTGTAAGGGCAAAATATCACAATACTAAAACATTCCAATAATATTCTGATAAACAGTCCCGCTGTTTCAGGCAGTACAAAGTTTATGTATTTCTCACTTCAACTGAACTGACAAACTGCCATTAATAAGCCTACAAGAAATGTCTATGCTTTCAAGATCCAGGCAAAACTTCTTAACACATCACAGAGTAAATTTACCAATGACTTGCTAACATTATGCAGAGACTAGGAAGTTTTGCAAAACTGCTTAACATGTTAATATTTCTGGGCTCTTAATGTCACAAAATCAAGTCAGAAAAAAAATATATGAATAACTTCCCAAAATGTAGTGATTCATACTTACTCTGTCTTAGCTTCTTAGCTTTTCTCAAAATTTTCCCCATCTTTCTCAATTACACACTCATACACTCACCAGTTACAGCAAATGTGAATTGGTGGAAATCCATTTTGTTGAAAATAGGAACCTGATAGAATTTCTTACACTTTTTCAAGCCAAGTAGAATGATGGAGCTACCTTTTGACACCTGTCCAGTAGTTACCGCACAAAAATGCAATTAAACTCTTCCCTCGGGCACCTCTCAGCCTGACTTAGGAATGTCACACCACCCATCTGCACTGAAAACGAGCCTGGCATTCTCTCTCCATGTTTTTTATGTTAGTCACTCACATATGCAGTATTGTTCATATTCATTCACACAAGGATACCAATCCCAAGACCATTTCAGAGCACAGCAACCTAGGAAAGGGTCGCTGTTGTTTAGTTGCTAAGTTCTGTCTGACTCTTTTGTGACCCCATTGACTGCAGCCCACCAGGCTCCTCTGTCCATGGGATTTTCCAGGCAAGAATACTGGAATGAGTTGGCATTTCCTCCTTCAGGGAAATCTTCCCAGCTCAGGGATGTATGAAAGGGAAGATGCCCTAAAATCCATGTGATAAGCATGAGACTAGAGGGTCCCCTATGCTCAGAAGCCCGGAATATGAAGACACTATTACCAGGGCAGTCTGTGCTGGAGACTGGGTCGACTGCCTGGAGAGGTACCAAGATGGGCTAAACATACTTTGTGATCTTCACTTCTTCTGCCTGCCTCCCAAACTCCTTCAAAACAAGAATGTGTTTATGCTAGTGGGATGAGCAAGACAGACTTGCTTAAACTGGGCAGAAAGAGAGAGGAATGAAAAGTCACAGTAAAGCAACACTGACTCACTTTGTTCATTTTTAGTCCCCGGCTGTATGCAACTATTGTGTGTTCCAGACAGCTCTCTCTCCTTAAGTAACTATTGGGAACCAGCAATGCAAGACCTGAGATGCTTCATCATCTTATAAAAATAACCCTCTGACCACTATCAGTAATGGTATCATTTTATAGGAATTCGATGTCTCAAATGTATTTCCCACAAAAGCTGAGGTATAGAGAGACTAAATGGATCATGAGTTTCAAAGTAAGTAAACAAATAATAAAATAACCAGAAAAATCAGTCACTGGTCTCGATGTTACAGTTTAGCTGTATTATGGCATTGAATTAGAGAAGGCAATGGCAACCCACTCCAGTGCTCTTGCCTGGAAAATCCCATGGATGGAAGAGTCTGGTGGGCTATAGTCCATGGGGTCGCTAAGAGTCGGACATGACTGAGTGACTTCACTTTCACTTTTCACTTTCATGCATTAGAGAAGGAAATGGCAATCCACTCCAGTGTTCTTGCCTGGAGAATCCCAGTGACAGGAGAGCCTGGTGGACTGCCGTCTATGGGGTCGCACAGAGTCAGACATGACTGATGCAACTCAGCAGCAGCAGCAGCAGCAGCATAGCTTTGGGTACCTAGCTTTAGAGATAACTATTATTTATAGTATTATTTATATGTGATATAAATGAAAGCTCCAAGTAGGAATTACATTATAAATGTGTGTATAATATACCCCAAATGCTCATCAGGCCTTGTCTTGTATCTTTGTGTCACATATGGCCTATATGTCTAGCATAATATTGATTGCTCAAGGATTATTTGTGGCAAAGGCTGTGCTTACTGATTTCTAAGTACACATAAAATCACCAACATGAGCTGATAAGAGTTCTAATTACATATTACAGGTCATGGTAAAGAGAGTAAGACTTTGCAGTAGCATTTGACACAGCTAATCTCTCCCACCTGGCAACGTGTCTGGCTCACAGAATACCACAGTCTAGCCTTCCTCAAATCTCCCTGACTTCTGTCTCATCCCCCTCACCTTTGAGCCCATGATTCTCTTCTCTATCTATTCACACACTCCTAAGTGATTTCATTTAAACTCAAGGCTTTCAATATTGTCAGTATGATGATAACTCCCAGAGGTAATCTTCATCCTGGACCATTCCCTGCATAGATGTCTGAAAGGCAACTTAAACCAACCACATGCTAAGTCGAACTTCTAAGCTCCTTCCTGAACCTGCTCCATATGAGTTTTTCCCATCTCAACAGTTGGCAACTCTATTTTTCCAGTTTTTTAGGTCCAAAACCTATGAATCATTCTTGACTCCTTTCTCTCACACCTCACATCAAAATCTGCTAGTTTTACCCTCAAAAGATCCCAATGTGAAATTTCATCACATTCACTGCTTCCCTGCTCATCCAGGCCACCACCAGCTCCCCCTGGGCTCTTGCAGTGGATTTCCAACTTCATCCACTACATTCTACTCCTCACAGGGCAACCACAGTGACCCCTTTAAGCTACAAGTCAGATCATGTCCCTGCTCTGTCCCAAGTCTGTTCATGGTCCTGTAAGTCACTCTGAGCAAAACCTACGGTCTCATATACCAATTTACAAGGCCCTATGAATCATAAGCTGTAACTGAGGGAAAAATATCAACAATCTCAGATATGCAGGTGATACCACTTTAATGGCAGAAAGCAAAGAAGAACTAAAGAGCCTCTCGATGAGAGAGGAGAGTGAAAAAGCTGACTTGAAACTCAGCAATAAAAAACTAAGATCATGACATCTGATCCCATCACTTCATGNGATACCACTTTAATGGCAGAAAGCAAAGAAGAACTAAAGAGCCTCTCGATGAGAGAGGAGAGTGAAAAAGCTGACTTGAAACTCAGCAATAAAAAACTAAGATCATGACATCTGATCCCATCACTTCATGGCAAATAAAAGAGGAAAAATTGGAAGCAGTGACAGATTTTCATTTCTTAGGCTCCAAAATCACAGCAGATGATGACTGCAGCCATGAGGTTAAAAGACACTTACTCCTTGGAAGGAAAGCGATGATAAACCTATACAGCATATTAAAAAGTGGCGACATCTCTGAGGTTTGACAGAAAACAACAAAAAATTCTGTAAAGCAATTATCCTTCAATAAAAAATAAATTTTAAAAATATCCTGAGAAAAATTAATTAGTCTTACATTAAAATATCTTTACTAAATTAAAAAAAAAAAAAGCAAAGACATCACTTTGCCAACAAAGGTACATATAGTCAAAGCTATAGTTTTTCCAGTAGTCATGCATGAATATGAGTTGGTCCATAAAAAATGCTGAGTACTGAAGATTGATGCTTTCAAGTTGTGGTGTGGAAGACTCTTGAGAGTCCCTGGACTACAATGAGATTAAACCAGTCAATCCTGAAGGAGATCAATCCTGAGTACTCATTGGAAGGACAGAGGCTGAAGTGGAAGCTCCAATACTTTGGCCACCTGATGTGAAGAGCCAACTCACTGGAAAAGACCCTGGTGCTGGAAAGACTGAAGGCAAAAGGAGAAGAAGGCGGCAGAGGATGAGATGGTTAGATAGCATCACTGACCCAATGGACAAACTCGGGGAGATAGTGGAGGACAAAGGAGCCTGCAAGCTACATTCCATGGGGCATCAAAGTGCCAGACATGACTTAGTAACTTGAACAACAACAACAAATAGGATNTGGTTAGATAGCATCACTGACCCAATGGACAAACTCGGGGAGATAGTGGAGGACAAAGGAGCCTGCAAGCTACATTCCATGGGGCATCAAAGTGCCAGACATGACTTAGTAACTTGAACAACAACAACAAATAGGATCTGAGCTCCTGTTACTCCTCTAACCTTTTTAAATATTTATTTCCCCTTCATTCATCCCCTCTAACCACATGGCCTGTCTGCCAAGAATCTGCCTATCTCTGGGCCTTTGCTTTGTTCTCTCTACCTGGAATGCCTTCCCCTGGTTATTCACATGTCTATGTATAGTTATTTATTACCTTTGAGATCCATGCTAAAATATCTGAGTTTCCTGATCTGCTGATTGAACTAGCCANAGAGTTCCCTTCATGGTCACACCACCAGAACATAACTTACTTCTCTAAGTTTCTGGCAAGTTGTGATTTCTTAGGGACCCCTAAAAAGAAGCACATATTTTTAACTTGCTTGCTGGCTGCCGCTATTGCTGCTCCGTCACTAAATCGTGTCCAACTCTTTGTGACTCCATGGACTGTAGCCAGCGAGGCTCCTCTCTCTGTGGGATTTTCCAGGCAAGATTACTAGAGTAGGTTGCCATTTCCTTTTCCATGGGATTTTCCCAACCCAGGAGTCAAGCCTGGATCTCCTGCATTGGCAGGTAGATTCTTTACCTCTGAGCCACCCGGGAAGCCATTTTTAAACTTAATATTCTGCAAATATTGGCACTTTCACAAAACATCATTATAGACTGAGGACTAATTGGAGCTCTCTCACATATAACAACAAATTCTAAATAAACTGGAGCTTTCTGAGAAAAATTAAAAGCATTACAGAATGAAAGCACATAGAGTATATTTTTGAGCACATATGCAAGATAACTAATCATAGAGGGGAAGTAAAGCAGTGGTGCATAGAGAAAGTAGGCTTCACCAATCAAACAGCTATTATAAGGGAGTACATAAGGACAGAGAGAGAAACTAATTAGTAAAATGTAAGAAGTCATAAAAAGAAGAGTACAAACTAAAGACTCAGAAACAAACATTCTTTGTAAAAATGCATACATTTGGTTACAGATCTAAAAGGAAAGGCTTTAATAGTTAAGAAATGTAGATACAATAAATATGTATCTGAATGGATTAAATCTGTTTGAAGGTATCCGTTCTGCAGTTTTAATTTTACACTAAAAAGGGAATGTCAAAGTGTGGACGTACTACTATGATCTTTAGGATTGTGAAATGCCTGATGTTCAATTAAATTTTTCAAATCTCGCGTGCCTGGGTGAAGAGGCACACGAATGTGAATTGAAGCTCATCTTTGTCAAGTGAAAACTAATGGACTTGTGAGAAAATAACCTAGGTTACCCTTTTCAAATGGGCTTCCAAGGTGGCTCAGTGGTAAAGAATCAGCCTGCCAATGCAGGAGACACAGGTTCGATCTCTGGGTTGGGAAGATCTCCTGCAGGAGGAAGTGGCAACCCACTTCAGTACTCTTGTCTGGGAAACCCCACAGACAGAGGAGCCTGATGGGCTACAGTCCATGTGGTCACATGACTGAGCAAATGAGCACACACGCATGCACCCTTTTCAAACAGCATTTTCAGTAACCTAGAAGAAGCCTCAAGTCACTGCGATTCTTTGCCTGAAGGCATCATTCAACACTGCCAGCATACAAATGGTAGGCATTACTAGACAGGTAACAGAAGGGAAAAAAAGGACAGAGAAAGAATCAAAACGGACAGCCACTCTTGGGCCACATTATGATTCCTCCTTTACTGGAATACTGCTCACAGATTTAATTGACACTTATCAAAATGTTAACTTATCCTTCAAAAAGGGATAAGTAAAATAATCTTGGAGACACTGTAAGCTAAGGAAAAGATTAAAAATCATGACTACCAGAAAGTCAAAGACCCAAGACACATCGTCAAGAATTATAAAAGCATACAAGCTGAGAATGAATTTAGATGCGGTAGGGGATGAAAATAAAAAAGACAGTGTCCCTCTCTTTAGAAGGGAATTACATTTCTTTGTTTGCAAAATTCACTAGGCAAATGGCTTAAAACTTAAGGGATGTAATTGTATAAAAGAGCAAATGAAAGGAAAAACTTTATTGAATAGAAAGTAAGACATATCTCAAGAGAAGGTACAGGATGAAATACAGCTAAATTCAAAGAGTTTAGATAAATGAAGCTTATGGATATCAGATCCATGACAGATTTTTATAATGTCAGGATGCACAGGGTAGACATATCCCTTTTAAAGCTGGCTTTATAAAGGGAACCATGGTACTGTTTCTAAATGTTCCTTAGTACCATTGTTAAGAGTAAGAAATCCTAAGCTGGATAAATTACTCTTGATTCAGCCAAGATATTCAAATGTTCATAAAAATAAAAGGCAAGGAAACAGCTGAAAAAGATAGAAAACATCATCGCATTCCCTTACTGAAAAGGATATCATCTAATCTATGTGAATACTTAAAATTAACAAAATAGGAATGAATGGGGCCATGCCTCTGAGTTTAGACCAGAGGCTCCCAGTTTAATGGCTAAAAAGAACCATCATTCATTTCCTGAGATGAAAACATTTCAGGATGTAGCAGTTCTACTACTCCAAGATCTAGAAGAGAGGAGTAGTTCTCTCTTGCAATGCCACAAGCTCTACTCTATAGTCTTCAATACTCTGTACTTGAACCCTTCAGTCAATACTTCAGTTTCCTCTACACGTTACTTATGAAAAGAATGAACCATCTGGACCAAAGGACCAAAAGAGAATTTAAATCCCCCACCACAAGGGACATTGGGAGGGCGGGTAGCACTCTCTGTTAGGTCTTCTATGTCAAAACCTTTCAGACGATATCTAACATGAAGACTTGGAATATTCCTGAATTGTCCCCTACACAATGGTGAGCAAAAAATGGAGATGGCAAAATGGCATGCCTATGTGATCCCTCGTGTGTACAGTTCTGCATGGAGATATGCCCATGTGTGCATACACACACACACACACACACCAGTCTATTCCATTTGTATATAATGCCTAAAGAGAGGTCTTGGCCAACTCTGGGGGGAAGGATTTCAGATTGTTACCTTCTTCTTGATATCTACTGGAATCATCTGGATTTTGTACAAGATACTATTGTGAATGTTAGAAATCAAGAAAGGGATGCAAGTGCTATAATCCTACAGACAGACTGTTAACTTAATCTGTTCTTGCAATTATTTCCCTCTGCTTTTCCACTTTTAACTTCTGTCCGCCTCCTCCTTCCAGGTAAGAATTCACCAGCTCTAAATCGCCTTTCCTGACTTACCTCACCTGCTCAGGCTTCAGCATGACTTGCGCCCAACCGCATGTTTATGCATTATATTTTAGCTGCTCATTGTGGCCTTATAATTGTACTCTAGCTTTCCACAAGCATACATCTTGCCTTCACACTTACAGACCTGCTGCACCTTCTGCTGCTGATCTAAGTACAGCATGGAGAGTATAGATGCACTAGCAACTTCAAGTGAAGACAGTGTATCCTTGGTGCACAAGTCAGAAATCTGATTTAGTTTGCAGGACTGGATAAAACCGGGGCCCAGGGTGAGAACACACAAGAAAATAACGTGGCTTTCAAAAAGGCATTTGGAACAATGGAAACGAACTACAGAATCACCAGAAGGACAACTCTGCAATTCTAATGCTCGTTACGCCACTGTCAGCACCTTAAGCCAAAAAAGGCTGAGTAACCTGGGGTTAGACATTCTGTGCCTCAGTTTCCTTATCTACAAAAGGGGATGATGAGGAATAATCTCTCTGCTTCCTGACCAAAAAAAAACAAAGTACTTTTTAAAAAGATGTATTCTTGAACTAGGGCTTCAGGGTAGCTCAGATGGTAAAGAACCCACCTGCAATGCAGGAGACCCCAGTTGGATTCCTGGGTTGGGGAGATCTGGAGAAGGGATAGGCTTCCCACTTCAGTATTTTNAAGAAACATCTGGATGCTGCTATGTGAAAATATGCTGCCCACTAAAGAACATAATTTGTATTCATCTCCAGGGTTATTCTAAAGAAGATAAGACCTTCCCTTTATTCCCCCTGAAAACACAACATAAGAACTCTACCATCTAATAACAATGCTTCCCCTTTCTAACCCATTTGGCCTTGCCTTGCTTGGAAATCTGTTAGTGAATCCCGACTACACTGTCACCTTATTGGAAACACACACAGAACCACAGACACACACGACTCTTGGTTAACACAAAACCTCCCTAAGGATGCCCCTTCAAACATGGAGGAGAAGCGAGGCACCCTGCTCTCAGAGCTACACCAAAATATCTAAACAGACACAGGCCAGTGTCTCCTCACCCACGAATCTCAGACTCCGCTTTCTTGGCACCATTAGATTCCTCTTAGGCCGAATGTACATGGTGTCAAGGAGAGAGGAGCTCCTTTTACCATACCGGTCTCTTAAATTAAATGTTTTTAAATCACCCTCTCTATATATAAATGAATAACAGTGACAGGAAAGGAGAACTTTTCATTTGCCCAAAAGGAACCTGCCCTGTTTTAGCGTATGAGTTCTGATGACCCTCCCATATTCTTTGAAGTGAGTTTTAGCAAAATAACAATAGATGTATAACTGGAGAAAAGAGGTTTTACAATAGCCAAGAAACTTGGGAACCCTAAAAAGAGAACATTTAAGAATTAAAAATTCTTTTTACTGAAATGTGCATCACTGCAACCACCGTGGTGGTGTCACAGTGTCTACTGTGGTCCTTTCACCTTGTCCAAAGTGCTCACACTCGCCACTTTACCTATTGCCGAGAGTTCCCTTCATGGTCACACCACCAGAACATAACTTACTTCTCTAAGTTTCTGGCAAGTTGTGATTTCTTAGGGACCCCTAAAAAGAAGCACATATTTTTAACTTGCTTGCTGGCTGCCGCTATTGCTGCTCCGTCACTAAATCGTGTCCAACTCTTTGTGACTCCATGGACTGTAGCCAGCGAGGCTCCTCTCTCTGTGGGATTTTCCAGGCAAGATTACTAGAGTAGGTTGCCATTTCCTTTTCCATGGGATTTTCCCAACCCAGGAGTCAAGCCTGGATCTCCTGCATTGGCAGGTAGATTCTTTACCTCTGAGCCACCCGGGAAGCCATTTTTAAACTTAATATTCTGCAAATATTGGCACTTTCACAAAACATCATTATAGACTGAGGACTAATTGGAGCTCTCTCACATATAACAACAAATTCTAAATAAACTGGAGCTTTCTGAGAAAAATTAAAAGCATTACAGAATGAAAGCACATAGAGTATATTTTTGAGCACATATGCAAGATAACTAATCATAGAGGGGAAGTAAAGCAGTGGTGCATAGAGAAAGTAGGCTTCACCAATCAAACAGCTATTATAAGGGAGTACATAAGGACAGAGAGAGAAACTAATTAGTAAAATGTAAGAAGTCATAAAAAGAAGAGTACGAACTAAAGACTCAGAAACAAACATTCTTTGTAAAAATGCATACATTTGGTTACAGATCTAAAAGGAAAGGCTTTAATAGTTAAGAAATGTAGATACAATAAATATATATCTGAATGGATTAAATCTGTTTGAAGGTATCTGTTCTGCAGTTTTAATTTTACACTAAAAAGGGAATGTCAAAGTGTGGACGTACTACTATGATCTTTAGGATTGTGAAATGCCTGATGTTCAATTAAATTTTTCAAATCTCGCGTGCCTGGGTGAAGAGGCACACGAATGTGAATTGAAGCTCATCTTTGTCAAGTGAAAACTAATGGACTTGTGAGAAAATAACCTAGGTTACCCTTTTCAAATGGGCTTCCAAGGTGGCTCAGTGGTAAAGAATCAGCCTGCCAATGCAGGAGACACAGGTTCGATCTCTGGGTTGGGAAGATCTCCTGGAGGAGGAAGTGGCAACCCACTTCAGTACTCTTGTCTGGGAAACCCCACAGACAGAGGAGCCTGATGGGCTACAGTCCATGTGGTCACATGACTGAGCAAATGAGCACACACGCATGCACCCTTTTCAAACAGCATTTTCAGTAACCTAGAAGAAGCCTCAAGTCACTGCGATTCTTTGCCTGAAGGCATCATTCAACACTGCCAGCATACAAATGGTAGGCATTACTAGACAGGTAACAGAAGGGAAAAAAAGGACAGAGAAAGAATCAAAACGGACAGCCACTCTTGGGCCACATTATGATTCCTCCTTTACTGGAATACTGCTCACAGATTTAATTGACACTTATCAAAATGTTAACTTATCCTTCAAAAAGGGATAAGTAAAATAATCTTGGAGACACTGTAAGCTAAGGAAAAGATTAAAAATCATGACTACCAGAAAGTCAAAGACCCAAGACACATCGTCAAGAATTATAAAAGCATACAAGCTGAGAATAAATTTAGATGCGGTAGGGGATGAAAATAAAAAAGACAGTGTCCCTCTCTTTAGAAGGGAATTACATTTCTTTGTTTGCAAAATTCACTAGGCAAATGGCTTAAAACTTAAGGGATGTAATTGTATAAAAGAGCAAATGAAAGGAAAAACTTTATTGAATAGAAAGTAAGACATATCTCAAGAGAAGGTACAGGATGAAATACAGCTAAATTCAAAGAGTTTAGATAAATGAAGCTTATGGATATCAGATCCATGACAGATTTTTATAATGTCAGGATGCACAGGGTAGACATATCCCTTTTAAAGCTGGCTTTATAAAGGGAACCATGGTACTGTTTCTAAATGTTCCTTAGTACCATTGTTAAGAGTAAGAAATCCTAAGCTGGATAAATTACTCTTGATTCAGCCAAGATATTCAAATGTTCATAAAAATAAAAGGCAAGGAAACAGCTGAAAAAGATAGAAAACATCATCGCATTCCCTTACTGAAAAGGATATCATCTAATCTATGTGAATACTTAAAATTAACAAAATAGGAATGAATGGGGCCATGCCTCTGAGTTTAGACCAGAGGCTCCCAGTTTAATGGCTAAAAAGAACCATCATTCATTTCCTGAGATGAAAACATTTCAGGATGTAGCAGTTCTACTACTCCAAGATCTAGAAGAGAGGAGTAGTTCTCTCTTGCAATGCCACAAGCTCTACTCTATAGTCTTCAATACTCTGTACTTGAACCCTTCAGTCAATACTTCAGTTTCCTCTACACATTACTTATGAAAAGAATGAACCATCTGGACCAAAGGACCAAAAGAGAATTTAAATCCCCCACCACAAGGGACATTGGGAGGGCGGGTAGCACTCTCTGTTAGGTCTTCTATGTCAAAACCTTTCAGACGATATCTAACATGAAGACTTGGAATATTCCTGAATTGTCCCCTACACAATGGTGAGCAAAAAATGGAGATGGCAAAATGGCATGCCTATGTGATCCCTCGTGTGTACAGTTCTGCATGGAGATATGCCCATGTGTGCATACACACACACACACACACACCAGTCTATTCCATTTGTATATAATGCCTAAAGAGAGGTTTTGGCCAACTCTGGGGGGAAGGATTTCAGATTGTTACCTTCTTCTTGATATCTACTGGAATCATCTGGATTTTGTACAAGATACTATTGTGAATGTTAGAAATCAAGAAAGGGATGCAAGTGCTATAATCCTACAGACAGACTGTTAACTTAATCTGTTCTTGCAATTATTTCCCTCTGCTTTTCCACTTTTAACTTCTGTCCGCCTCCTCCTTCCAGGTAAGAATTCACCAGCTCTAAATCGCCTTTCCTGACTTACCTCACCTGCTCAGGCTTCAGCATGACTTGCGCCCAACCGCATGTTTATGCATTATATTTTAGCTGCTCATTGTGGCCTTATAATTGTACTCTACCTTTCCACAAGCATACATCTTGCCTTCACACTTACAGACCTGCTGCACCTTCTGCTGCTGATCTAAGTACAGCATGGAGAGTATAGATGCACTAGCAACTTCAAGTGAAGACAGTGTATCCTTGGTGCACAAGTCAGAAATCTGATTTAGTTTGCAGGACTGGATAAAACCGGGGCCCAGGGTGAGAACACACAAGAAAATAACGTGGCTTTCAAAAAGGCATTTGGAACAATGGAAACGAACTACAGAATCACCAGAAGGACAACTCTGCAATTCTAATGCTCGTTACGCCACTGTCAGCACCTTAAGCCAAAAAAGGCTGAGTAACCTGGGGTTAGACATTCTGTGCCTCAGTTTCCTTATCTACAAAAGGGGATGATGAGGAATAATCTCTCTGCTTCCTGACCAAAAAAAAACAAAGTACTTTTTAAAAAGATGTATTCTTGAACTAGGGCTTCAGGGTAGCTCAGATGGTAAAGAACCCACCTGCAATGCAGGAGACCCCAGTTGGATTCCTGGGTTGGGGAGATCTGGAGAAGGGATAGGCTTCCCACTTCAGTATTTTCGGGCTACCCTGGTGGCTCAGCCAGTAAAGAATCTGCCTGCAATGTGGGAGACCTGGGTTCGATCCCTGGGTTGGGGAGATTCCCTGGAGGAGGGCATGGCAACCCACTCTAGTATTCTTGTCTGGAGAATCCCATGGACAGAGGAGTCCAGTGGGCTACAGTCCATGGGGTTGCAGAGTTAGACATAAATGAGGGACTAAGCACAGCATAGTCCACACCCTTGAACTAAATACTTATTGGGTATTTACTATCACTAGACATTATGCTCGGAGAAGGCAATGGCACCCCACTCCAGTACTCTTGCCTGGAAAATCCCATGGACAGAGGAGCCTCATAGGCTGCAGTCCATGTGGTCGCTAAGAGTCGAACACAACTGAGTGACTTCACCTTCACTTTTCACTTTCCTGCATTGGAGAAGGAAATAGCAACCCACTCCAGTGTTCTTGCCTGGAGAATCTCAGGGACAGGGAGGCCTGATGGGCTGCCGTCTATGGGGTCTCACAGAGTCGGACACGACTGAAGCGACACAGCAGCAGCAGCAGACATTATGCTACACACATTCTTGTGTACCCATCTAAGCAAAAGGCCCTGGAGATGGAGTCACAAGCAAGAATCTAATCAAGGTACCATTCTGTCTCTTCCCGAACTACAAGGCACTTAATCTATACCTCAGCTTCCTCATTGTACAAATATGAACTAAAATATACATATCAGGGGCTGTGTNGAGGCCTGATGGGCTGCCGTCTATGGGGTCGCACAGAGTCGGACACGACTGAAGCGACACAGCAGCAGCAGCAGACATTATGCTACACACATTCTTGTGTAACCATCTAAGCAAAAGGCCCTGGAGATGGAGTCACAAGCAAGAATCTAATCAAAGTACCATTCTGTCTCTTCCTGAACTACAAGGCACTTAATCTATACCTCAGCTTCCTCATTGTACAAATATGAACTAAAATATACATATCAGGGGCTGTGTGAATTAAATAATATAATATGCCTTAACATGAAAAATAGTATTCAAATATATGAAATAATGAAAATGTAGGTATACAACTCTAAGAATTTTACAGCCACCATCATAACTGATATTGACAGATATATGCTAGTCAAGCTTCACTCTAATACTATTTGACCTTTACATTTAAGTCATGTTTTTAGTTTAGCCCAAATAAATTATCAGCCAAAATCTATTTTTAAATGTATTATACTGTATTTGCAAAAGAATTTCTCATATTCTCCAATAACCACTCCAGCTATCAAATCATGCAATTATTGTTTGAAAATATTCTTTTTTAATCATATCAGTTTGGGGCATATTTTACTGATATATAATATTCATATAGCACCTTACTAATCTTTTAACAAATATTAACTACTTAATTTTCATATATCCNATTCTCCAATAACCACTCCAGCTATCAAATCATGCCATTATTGTTTGAAAATATTCTTTTTTAATCATATCAGTTTGGGGCATATTTTATTGATATATAATATTCATATAGCACCTTACTAATCTTTTAACAAATATTAACTACTTAATTTTCATATATCCTTTGGAGATAAAATATTTTTCTGACAACTACTTCTATGTTTTATACAAAAACTTAAGTGTAATTAGAAAAGTGAACGAAAATATCTCAGTTCTTACTTAATGTNATTCATATAGCACCTTACTAATCTTTTAACAAATATTAACTACTTAATTTTCATATATCCTTTGGAGCTAAAATATTTTTCTGACAACTACTTCTATGTTTTATACAGAAACTTAAGTGTAATTAGAAAAGTGAACGAAAATATCTCAGTTCTTACTTAATGTACTTACACATGGAAAAAATGTTTTCCATTTCAATGCTTTCACTCTGAAAGTCAAGATAGCATTAAAATATAGGGAGAGATGGGAGGCAAACACATCTCACTAAGAAAGTAGCAAATGAGAGAATTCCAGGAAATCCCAGGAAAACTGGAAATTGACAAGGTTTTCCTTAAGACTTCTCCATCACCCTTGATACCTTATTCCTTCTTGTAACTGTGAAGACAGGGCTCCTGAGTAATCCTCACCCTTAAGCCCCAGTTTTTAAATAACTCCTAGATATTCTGGTAAAACAATCCATGCTACTAGAAGGAGAAGAGGATGACAGAGGATGAGATGGTTGTATGATATCATCAACTCAATGGACATGAGTTTGAGCAAACTGGAGATAGTAAAGGAGAGCCTGGTGTGCTGTAGTCCATGGGGTGACAAAGAGTTGGAAATCACTGAACGACTGAACAATGAACAGCAATTAGAAGTTTACACATTATGCTAGCTAAAAGTGCCTTCTCCAGAGATTAACCCAAAAGTATTTATGGGATGTTTAAATATTTGGGCGGTATTTTTTTTGTTGTTAAAATCATGTTCTAAATTCGAAATTCAACCAAAAGAAAAAGCAGCCGTTTTAGATGCTTTCTGGACAACATGATATTGTATCCATAAATAAAATGATCAANCTTCCTCCTGACCCCTCCCCCAAAGGCCAACACATCTCCAGCAGCCCACACAACATCAACCCTTGGATGTGCTCACAGGAATCTCAGATTTAACTTGGCTGGGTGGGAACTGGCTTGAGCCAATGGGCTAAAATAACCACACAACACCGTCCCCTGGTAAAGGCATGAGACACATCGATCAAGAGTGCTATTTCATAACCGCGGCCTGAGGCACTTCAGGGAGGTGAGCACCAGCTTGTCGGTATTATTTGAGGATAACAGTGTGACAGATGATTTGCACCTGGTCTCAGAGAGTCTCCTAAAAAGCGGTGCCACCAAGGCTGACGATATGGCAAGAAAATGCTGAAGTGGCCAGCAGGGGACCGGAAACTCTGGTCAAGACGCCGTTTTGGTCTTCCTGGTCCCATGGCGTTCTAAGCACACACAGGGGGTTCTTGATCCAAGGAAAGAGTATGGCCTGGCATGGACTGTGGGTGCTGCTGTAATGAGCACTGTTACTGGGGGTCCTATGAATCCTCTTTGGCACGAGTGGTAAAGAACCCATCTACCAATGCGAGAGACATAAGAGTTGTGGGTTCAATCCCTGGCTTGGGAAGATCCCCTAGAGGAGGGCATGGCAACCACTCCAGTATTCTTGCCTGGAGAATCCCAAGGACAGAGGAGCCTGGTGGGCTACAGTCCACAGGGTCGCAAAGTGTCGGACATGACAGAAGTGACTTAGCACGCACACATGCACAGATCTTCAGTAACCAAAGTCTGTCTAATGGACACTATCAGAGCCCAAAACTAAGCTCCCCCAGCACTCTTCCTCATCTCAGAAAAATGAAAACTGCCTTCTCTTAGTTCCTCAGGACAAAAATATTGGGGTTATCTTTAACGCCTCACCTTTGCCTTGCCCATCTTGTCCGTAAGTCTCACTGGCTAGCCTTGCAAACTATGTCTAGAATCTAACCAAATCTTACAACCTTTACCACACCACCTTATTTCAAGCTTCCCTTATCCCTGATCCATCACTAGGATTACCGCAGGAGCCTCAGAACTGCTTTCTCAGTTTCTGCCCGTCGCCTCCTGCAGTCTATTTTCAAGTCAGCAGCCAGAGGGATCCTCGTGAAATGCACGCCAGAGGACATTCATCTGTACCAGAAAAGCCAGACTCCTGATTATCACTTACAAGGCCCTACAGGACTTGGCCATCATTACCTGCCTGACATCCCTCTCTACCATACCCTCCCAGCATCCCAGCTGCTCCTCTGCATGCAAGGGACACTCTCATCTCTGGGATATGCCAAGCCCTCTGCTGAGTGTTATTCCCCAAATGGTCCCTGAGTTAATTCCCTCATTTAAAGTCACCTTATCCATGAAGCTTCTTCAGTGACCTTATCTAACATTCATCACCAGGACCATCCAACATTTCCTATCCCTCTTCACTTATTTTTTTCTCCTGAGACTTATCACTCCCTAATAAACTCTCTTCCCTGAGGAGAATGCAAGCTCACCCAGAGCAAGAATTTTCACATTTTATTCTCTACTGTGTTTCAGTGTCTGGGACAATGCACATAGCAGGAATTTAATAAATACTTGTGAATTAATAATGATAGTAGAATTAATATAAAACAAAGTTTTTCTTTTTTTTAAGTCTAGTCTGTTGGCATTCTAAGAAGGCAGGTAGCTCCAGGTATCCCCTGGTACCCAGCCAATGCCCTCAGTGGCACCCCTCCTCCAGAAGGAGGGGACCAGGCCTAGGATAAAGCCCATCTCCTTCACATGGAACAAGAGGCCTTGCTCTGCTCTGCCAGACTTGCTCATAATGCCGCCCCTCACACCCAGACAACGCAGGTACACCATGCCTTCTGCCTCAAACATCTGCTGATCCCCAGTTTTCCTCCAGAGAGCTCTGATTCCACACTGAAAATCCAGTTTCCCTTTCACTACTTCTTCTGTGTCTTCTCCACTCTCACTGGGTGGTTAATTTCTTCCTCAGCAGCTTAGCTCCAATCTGTAAGTACTTATCTTATGATTAAGTTCATAACAGTCTCCTCCATTGACTCTGGAGGAGAGAGGATCTTAAGAGAAGCCAAGTTATTTCCATCACTTTACTTGGCTCAATATCCAGCACAAAGGTCAACACAGTGGAAGTGCTCAATAAACACCACTGAATGAGTCCATAAGAACAAAACTGAAAGGAGGGAACCATGCAGAGAATATAATGCCCCCAACAGGAAGACTCCAAGACCTAGATCTGAGGCTACCACATGACCTACCACATGTTAAATGTGTCCATTTCTTCACCCAAAGAGCAGATAGAATGAATACCTTCCCTACTTACCTCACAGAGGGCAGAGCTCAAATGGTAAAACAAAAGTCAAATATCCCATGAAATACTTTTTATCGATGTATAGATCAAAATTTTTTGCTCTTTTTTAAAATCTCATAATTGATTCAGCAAACATGGAAATAACTAGATCAAAACCAGGTACATCTAATTTAAGAGATTTCAGTAGTCACATATGCATATGAGACCTGGACAAATAAAGAAGGCTGTTGCTGCTGCTGCTGCTGCTAAGTCACTTCAGTCATGCCCGACTCTGTGCGACCCCATAGACGGCAGCCCACCAGGCTCCCCCGTCCCTGGGATTCTCCAGGCAAGAACACTGGAGTGGGTTGCTATTTCCTTCTCCAATGCATGAAAGTGAAAAGTGAAAGTGAAGTCGCTCAGCCATGTCCAATCCTTGGCAACCCCATGGACTGCAGCCTTCCAGGCTCCTCTGTCCATGGGATTTTCCAGGCAACAGTACTGGAGTGGGGTGCCATTGCCTTCTCCGGCTGAGTGCTGCAAAACTGATGCTTTCAAACTGTGGTGCTGGAGCTGACTCTTGAAAGTCCCTTGAACAGCGAGGAGATCAAACCTGAATACTCTTTGGAAGGGCTGATGCTGAAGCTGAAGCTGTAATATTTTGGCCACCTGATGCAAATACCTGACTCATTGCAAAAGACCCTGATGCTGGGAAAGAGTGAAGGCAGACGGAGAAGAGGGTGACAGAGGATGAGATGGTTGGATGGCGTCACAGTTCAATGGACGTGAACCTGGGCAAACTCCAGGAGATGGTGAGGAACAGGCATGCCTGGCATGCTGCAGTCCATGGGATCGAGCAGAGTTGGACACACCTTGGCAACTGAACAACAACAGCCTGTAGCTCAGATGGTAAAGAATCTGCCTGCCATGCAGGAGACCCAGGTTTGATCCCTGGGTCATGAAGATCTCCAGGAGAAGAGAAATGACAACCTACTCCAGGATTCTTGCCTGAAGAATTTCATGGACAGATAAGCCTGGTGGACTACAGTCCACGGGGTCCCAAAGAGTAGGACTGAGTAACTAACACTTTCACTTTTTTTCACATATCTAATATAACTATGCCTCTACTGGCTTACAACATTCAAACAGTGCTGTCCAAAAAGAATAGTAAAATACAGATGAAGAATAAA
>SJYW01049628.1:1146977-1158370 GCA_006410735.1 Raphicerus campestris
AGTAAAATACAGATTATATATTCTCTATGTATATGGAGAGAAAGCTATGTTATAGAATATAAGTCACTGCATACAGAGGACTATAATTTGATATTCATTACACTTTACTAAATAAAATGATAGAGAACTTTGAAGCAAACTTTAATTCTGATTATCTATTTTAAGAGGCAGTAAATTCAAGAGCTAAAAGCATAGGCTCTGGAGTCTGTCCATTTAGCTTTGAATAACAATACAGTCTAACTGTTAGCAAAGCAGCTCCTTCTGATTCAGTTTTGCATAAGTTAAATATACATAATAAAGCACATTCCTCATAGAGTTGTTTAAGAGAATTAAAGGAGATAACACATATAAAGAGTTAGAACATTGCCTTGCACATAGAAATTACTCATTAAATTTTGGCTATTATTAATGTATTCATGACTTGAAATTTAAAGATGTTTCCATATATTTTTCTGTACTGATATCAAACTAACAAATGTAAAGAAAGTTGAAAAATCAAAGTTTTCAAAGTATTTCATCCCAGAAAAGATCTCTTTGTCTTGATATCTCTGCCGCCACCTCAGTCTTGCCTTAGAGGACCTGTGCCAAAAACAGCACTTAGATGGAACACACATGTTGGGAATCAAAAGGGAAGAGGAAGTTTCTCTCATGGGCCTTAAGGCTGCATCCCCCTATCTCCCCTTCTCCCCTGCCCGCAAGCCTAGGCTACCCTGTGACACAACTGCAGCGTGGAATGAGATTGCAATCACCCACTCAGAGGTGTAATTAATAGAAAAAAAAAAAAAAAAAAAGCAAGCAGCGACATCACTTTGCTGACAAAGGTCCATTTGGTCAAAGATATGGTTTTTCCAGTAGTCATGTATAGATATGAGTGTTGGACAATAAAGAAGGCTGAGCCCCAAAGAAATGATGCTTCTGAACTGTGGTGTTGGAGAAGACTCTTGAGAGTCCCTTGGACTACACGGAAATCCAACCAGTCAATCCTAAACGAAATCAATCCTGAATATTCATTGGAAGGATTGATGCTGAAGCTGAAGTTCCAATACTTTGCCACTTGATGCAGAGCCGACGCATTGCAAAAGACCCTGATGCTGGGAAAGACTGAGGGCAGGAGCAGAAGTGGGTGATACGGGATGAGATGGTTGGATGGCATCACTGACTGAATGGACATGGGTTTGAGCAAACTCCGGGAAATAGTGAAGGTCAGAGAAGCCTGGTGTACTTCAATTCATGGGGTCACAAAGAGTCGGACATGACTTAGGGAATGAACAATAACAACAAAAATTAGGTTAACTGATGTTGGTCTTCCTGTCTTACTATCCACTTCCTCCTCCTTGCCCACTCATTACAAAAAGAATTCAGAATTTCTTCTCTATCAGCACTAGGCCTGAACTTCTATCACCTGTTTCACCCTCAGCACTAAAAGCCATGGAAGAGTGCAGACTCCTAGGAATAAAACCAGATCTGAAGCCCTGAAGCTTGATCCTAATGACACTGTCTGGAGTAAGTCAGTGGGGCTTTCCGCGTCTTAGTTTCCTAATCCTTAGAGCTGCAATATGACTGCTTAATATGACTACTCACGAGGCTTTAAGGCAGGAGTAAAAGGGAAAACAAACATGGGGAAAACACTTGGAAATTTATGAGAATCACACAAATGAAATGTAATTCTAACATATGATTCCTGGCTCATTCGCTTTCCTCCCTATTTAGACACTGATCTTGACCCTTGGAGCCACGCCAGTACAAAGATTTCTCTGATAAGAAGAAGATATATTCAAAGGGAGAAAAATAATTTATTTAAACCACAGGGTTAGGAAGGTGATGGATATGACTATAAATAACATGAAACTTTTTCATTTAAAAGTACTGAATAAGCACCAAAATCCTTAAGATTTTTTGAGAAGCAAAAATAATCAGCAGTGAATATCAATAAGGCTAAAATGGATTGCCTGTGGATAGCAGAAAGAAATAAAAATTAGGTCATATACTGAGCTCCATTTGTGTTTATTCCCCCAAAAATATAACATTTTCTTTTTCTGCCAAAGACGAACAATCTCTCTGGAGAAGGTAAGAATGCAGCTACCTGAAACAGATGCTTCCACCCAATTAAATGATAAGCAGGGAAGGAAAAATAACAACAATAGCAAACAAGCCTAACACTTCTTGAGCACTTCAGTGCCTTACATGGATTATCTCATTACTCCTCACAGCAACCTGTTTGATAGCTTTTCTTCCTTCATTCTAGATAGATTAAGAATTAGAGAGGAAAATTACTTGTTCAAGATAACACCTCTAGTAAAGTACTCAAATGGAGTTTAAAACATCTTATCCAATCCCAAAGTTTAGATTTTTACCACACCTTCATGTTCCCTCTGCCAAAATAACCAGGAGCTCTTCTAAAACTCAAGGGAAGTGGGGATTCTTCAAAGAAGAAGAACAGTACCACTACGGATGATATGCACAAATCAAGAGTGAAAGGGAAATGATCTTATGCAGGAATAGGAAATGGGATGGTGAATCAATATTATCTGGCAGGTACACTGTCAATACTGTAAATGGTGCCATCATCTACAAATAGTAGGGAATTCAGTATCTAGTGGCTAAAGAATCTTTCCAAAATTTAAGTACAATAGCTGAGATTCAGAAGTGCTGAATGTGATAGATGAGGAAAAGAGCGTACTAGCTTTCATAGCTTTTAACAAAACTTGAATGAGAACTTGTGTGTGTGTTCTATAAATAGGTCGATAAAAGACAGAAGTAACATTTGCGGATCCATGGCAAGAGGGAATATGAGAAGAAAGGCCGTGGAGCAAGAAACTGGGTAAAAAATCACTAATAATTTCTTCCCTCAATCGACTATCCCAGCTCACTCAAATGACATAAAAAACCAAGCATAACATGAGGAGGAAACTGCTCAGTTGATGACTCACAGATGGTTTTCAATCTCATTTGACTTAAAACTGGTAAGAAAAATAGGCTCCATAGAAAATGAATATATATATCATTAAAATGTGTTCAACTATCAGTCAGATCTCTCCTTGAAATAAAATTCTAGGGTTTTCATCTTGACCAAGATTCTTGGTTGGACCAATGTATTCTTAAAAAAAAAAAGAAATCTACAACAAAAATATAGCCATCTCTAAGGAGTCTAACTGAAATTTTTACATCATTTTGGGATTAACATTTTTTTGGAAAAAAAAAAAGTTTTTCCATAAGGATACTACTCTGCCATTATAGAGTAAATTAAAACTAAATTACTTTTTATTCAAAAACTCCATTTTTCTGTGTTAGTAGTAAATTGCTTTTTTAGTTGGGGTTTAGAGAAGCGATGATTAATCACTTCTGCCCAGACACCTAAAAAAGCCAGTTACTGGAGTTATACTTTGGTGAGATTAAAGAAGTGAGCTACGGCTTGTTGACCATGAGGGGTGCCCACCTGAAGCGGGTCGCACCACAAACCCATCTTTTCTTTCCTCCGATGGCCAGTGCCACAATTACTGCATTTTTCCCACCTCGTGTTTTCCCTTCATTCGTCACAGCCAAGTTTCTCAGCTGGCAAGGGTCCTCTGGCCTTAAGGGCCTCCAGGAGGGTGACCCCACGTGCACGGGCATTCACTGGCAGTTCCAAGACAAGCCAAATGGAAAGAAGGGAAGTGACAACAGGAAAGAAGCAGAGAAACACAAGAACAGGAGAGGATGAGAAGCAGCAGCAAGACGGAGAAATAAAGAAGGAGGAGAAGAGACGACAAAAGCAGGAGAAGAGAGAGGCAGCACAATGCCGAGAAAAAGAAACAGTAGCCAAAGAGGCCCAGGCTAAGGAGAAGAGAGGAGGAGGACCCCACAGGCAGATGCTGTGGCATGCCTCTTCTTACTTGTCCTCCCCGCAGGGAAAACGGAGTGACAACTCCTGGGTGCCTTACCTGGATGAGTTCGTCCAGCTCGGTTGAATTGACACAGGCGTGTTGGGAAATAAACGTCTGCTTCTGGATCACGATGGTGGTCCGCTGGGAAATCTCGTGAGGCTGCTCCAAGGCTTTGAACACGGTGGCTCCGATGATGAGATAGAGGACGACCACCAGGAAAATCGTGGAGACCGTCTTCCATTTCATAACATTGATGGCCGTGTCACTCTCCACCCGGGAAGCAAGCACGGTGGGTTTGGTGGAGAAGGAGAGCCTGGGTTTGGAGTTCTGAGCAGCAGACTTAGGATCCAGCAAATCAGGGGCCGCCACTGCCAACAACAGAGAAGGGAGGTTAGAGGGGTCAGCAAAAGTGGTCTGCACTCCGCCTGCTACCCTGGTGAGAGCTCCAGAGCCTAAACCAGAAGTGCGCCCAGGAGGTCGCATCCAGGATCATATATGAGGTTCAGGGAGAAGGGGGTGGGTCTCAGCTCTCTGCTGCTATTGGGGTTTCCAATAGGAGGAGGAAAAAACCAGGATGTGGACCAAGAACCTTAAAAAAAATGAATAAAATAATGCCTGCAGTCTTCCTAATTTAACAGCGTATACCTGTCCAACGTGCTAGTGAACACATCTGCAGAATTCCTAAGAGTTGACGGTACTAAACTAGCTATCTGAATGCTCATAAAGAAGGCTAAGCTATTATTCCCGTTCTCAAGAACACTCTATATCACAAGCAAATTATCTAAAACTTCATTACAATAAAGGGACTGTATTATAAGTGAATTTGCACTCCAGACATTGTTGCTCGAAGTAAAACATAAGTAATTATCTGGTAAAACGTGATGGCAAATAAACTACTCAATAGCTCTATCATTTTTTTTTTGCCCGCGTCCAAAGTGGCCTCATGATTAAGTCTTCTCTGTATTTTGTTATTCAGTCTCTGATATCTTGAAAAAAGAAAAACAAAAGTATTGTCACTCATTCTGGCTCAATCACAGGTGCAGCCAGGAGATGACATGTTCTTTCCATTTCAACAGTGAACATTATCAAGAAAAAAAAATTAAAACCTTGTCTCACACCTTAGACCTACAGGCTCTGTACAAAGCTAATTGCTCCATTAGAGTGGATTTATGTTTCTCTTACAAATTCCCATATACTCTGAGGTGACTCTAAATCCATTTATTATTTATCTCAGCTGTTCCAAAATATCATTAATGGATTTATTTTTAGAAAATTCAAGAGATACTAGACTTCCACTTGCTAAAGGGAAAATAAGCCATTTACTACAGAGTATTTGATCGGAAAGGCAACACTGAACCAAAAGGGGTAACAGAGTGGCTGAAAGAGGGGACACTTCAAAATATCATTAACTCGGACAGAATAATTGACTTACCACCCATAATTCTTACAAATATAAGTAAAATTACTTTGTTGTTGTTGATGTTGTTGTTATTTAGTTTCTAAGTCATGTCTGAGTTTTTTCAACTCCATGGCCGGTCAGGCCTCTCTGTCCATGGGATTTCCCAGGCAAGAATACTGGAATTTCCTTCTCCAGAGGATCTTCCCAACCCCAGGGATTGAATCCACGTCTCTTGCGTTGGCAGGTGGATTATTTACTGCTGAGCCATGAGAGAAGNAAAAAAAAAAAAAGCAAGCAGCGACATCACTTTGCTGACAAAGGTCCATTTGGTCAAAGATATGGTTTTTCCAGTAGTCATGTATAGATATGAGTGTTGGACAATAAAGAAGGCTGAGCCCCAAAGAAATGATGCTTCTGAACTGTGGTGTTGGAGAAGACTCTTGAGAGTCCCTTGGACTACACGGAAATCCAACCAGTCAATCCTAAACGAAATCAATCCTGAATATTCATTGGAAGGATTGATGCTGAAGCTGAAGTTCCAATACTTTGCCACTTGATGCAGAGCCGACGCATTGCAAAAGACCCTGATGCTGGGAAAGACTGAGGGCAGGAGCAGAAGTGGGTGATACGGGATGAGATGGTTGGATGGCATCACTGACTGAATGGACATGGGTTTGAGCAAACTCCGGGAAATAGTGAAGGTCAGAGAAGCCTGGTGTACTTCAATTCATGGGGTCACAAAGAGTCGGACATGACTTAGGGAATGAACAATAACAACAAAAATTAGGTTAACTGATGTTGGTCTTCCTGTCTTACTATCCACTTCCTCCTCCTTGCCCACTCATTACAAAAAGAATTCAGAATTTCTTCTCTATCAGCACTAGGCCTGAACTTCTATCACCTGTTTCACCCTCAGCACTAAAAGCCATGGAAGAGTGCAGACTCCTAGGAATAAAACCAGATCTGAAGCCCTGAAGCTTGATCCTAATGACACTGTCTGGAGTAAGTCAGTGGGGCTTTCCGCGTCTTAGTTTCCTAATCCTTAGAGCTGCAATATGACTGCTTAATATGACTACTCACGAGGCTTTAAGGCAGGAGTAAAAGGGAAAACAAACATGGGGAAAACACTTGGAAATTTATGAGAATCACACAAATGAAATGTAATTCTAACATATGATTCCTGGCTCATTCGCTTTCCTCCCTATTTAGACACTGATCTTGACCCTTGGAGCCACGCCAGTACAAAGATTTCTCTGATAAGAAGAAGATATATTCAAAGGGAGAAAAATAATTTATTTAAACCACAGGGTTAGGAAGGTGATGGATATGACTATAAATAACATGAAACTTTTTCATTTAAAAGTACTGAATAAGCACCAAAATCCTTAAGATTTTTTGAGAAGCAAAAATAATCAGCAGTGAATATCAATAAGGCTAAAATGGATTGCCTGTGGATAGCAGAAAGAAATAAAAATTAGGTCATATACTGAGCTCCATTTGTGTTTATTCCCCCAAAAATATAACATTTTCTTTTTCTGCCAAAGACGAACAATCTCTCTGGAGAAGGTAAGAATGCAGCTACCTGAAACAGATGCTTCCACCCAATTAAATGATAAGCAGGGAAGGAAAAATAACAACAATAGCAAACAAGCCTAACACTTCTTGAGCACTTCAGTGCCTTACATGGATTATCTCATTACTCCTCACAGCAACCTGTTTGATAGCTTTTCTTCCTTCATTCTAGATAGATTAAGAATTAGAGAGGAAAATTACTTGTTCAAGATAACACCTCTAGTAAAGTACTCAAATGGAGTTTAAAACATCTTATCCAATCCCAAAGTTTAGATTTTTACCACACCTTCATGTTCCCTCTGCCAAAATAACCAGGAGCTCTTCTAAAACTCAAGGGAAGTGGGGATTCTTCAAAGAAGAAGAACAGTACCACTACGGATGATATGCACAAATCAAGAGTGAAAGGGAAATGATCTTATGCAGGAATAGGAAATGGGATGGTGAATCAATATTATCTGGCAGGTACATTGTCAATACTGTAAATGGTGCCATCATCTACAAATAGTAGGGAAGTCAGTATCTAGTGGCTAAAGAACCTTTCCAAAATTTAAGTACAATAGCTGAGATTCAGAAGTGCTGAATGTGATAGATGAGGAAAAGAGCGTACTAGCTTTCATAGCTTTTAACAAAACTTGAATGAGAACTTGTGTGTGTGTTCTATAAATAGGTCGATAAAAGACAGAAGTAACATTTGGGGATCCATGGCAAGAGGGAATATGAGAAGAAAGGCCGTGGAGCAAGAAACTGGGTAAAAAATCACTAATAATTTCTTCCCTCAGTCGACTATCCCAGCTCACTCAAATGACATAAAAAACCAAGCATAACATGAGGAGGAAACTGCTCAGTTGATGACTCACAGATGGTTTTCAATCTCATTTGACTTAAAACTGGTAAGAAAAATAGGCTCCATAGAAAAATGAATATATATATCATTAAAATGTGTTCAACTATCAGTCAGATCTCTCCTTGAAATAAAATTCTAGGGTTTTCATCTTGACCAAGATTCTTGGTTGGACCAATGTATTCTTAAAAAAAAAAAGAAATCTACAACAAAAATATAGCCATCTCTAAGGAGTCTAACTGAAATTTTTACATCATTTTGGGATTAACATTTTTTTGGAAAAAAAAAAAGTTTTTCCATAAGGATACTACTCTGCCATTATAGAGTAAATTAAAACTAAATTACTTTTTATTCAAAAACTCCATTTTTCTGTGTTAGTAGTAAATTGCTTTTTTAGTTGGGGTTTAGAGAAGCGATGATTAATCACTTCTGCCCAGACACCTAAAAAAGCCAGTTACTGGAGTTATACTTTGGTGAGATTAAAGAAGTGAGCTACGGCTTGTTGACCATGAGGGGTGCCCACCTGAAGCGGGTCGCACCACAAACCCATCTTTTCTTTCCTCCGACGGCCAGTGCCACAATTACTGCACTTTTCCCACCTCGTGTTTTCCCTTCATTCGTCACAGCCAAGTTTCTCAGCTGGCAAGGGTCCTCTGGCCTTAAGGGCCTCCAGTAGGGTGACCCCACATGCACGGGCATTCACTGGCAGTTCCAAGACAAGGCAAATGGAAAGAAGGGAGGTGACAACAGGAAAGAAGCAGAGAAACACAAGAACAGGAGAGGATGAGAAGGAGCAGCAAGACGGAGAAATAAAGAAGGAGGAGAAGAGACGACAAAAGCAGGAGAAGAGAGAGGCGGCACAATGCCGAGAAAAAGCAACGGTAGCCAAAGAGGCCCAGGCTAAGGAGAAGAGAGGAGGAGGACCCCACAGGCAGATGCTGTGGCATGCTTCTTCTTACTTGTCCTCCCCGCAGGGAAAACGGAGTGACAACTCCTGGGTGCCTTACCTGGATGAGTTCGTCCAGCTCGGTTGAATTGACACAGGCGTGTTGGGAAATAAACGTCTGCTTCTGGATCACGATGGTGGTCCGCTGGGAAATCTCGTGAGGCTGCTCCAAGGCTTTGAACACGGTGGCTCCGATGATGAGATAGAGGACGACCACCAGGAAAATCGTGGAGACCGTCTTCCATTTCATAACATTGATGGCCGTGTCACTCTCCACCCGGGAAGCAAGCACGGTGGGTTTGGTGGAGAAGGAGAGCCTGGGTTTGGAGTTCTGAGCAGCAGACTTAGGATCCAGCAAATCAGGGGCCGCCACTGCCAACAACAGAGAAGGGAGGTTAGAGGGGTCAGCAAAAGTGGTCTGCACTCCGCCTGCTACCCTGGTGAGAGCTCCAGAGCCTAAACCAGAAGTGCGCCCAGGAGGTCGCATCCAGGATCATATATGAGGTTCAGGGAGAAGGGGGTGGGTCTCAGCTCTCTGCTGCTATTGGGGTTTCCAATAGGAGGAGGAAAAAACCAGGATGTGGACCAAGAACCTTAAAAAAAATGAATAAAATAATGCCTGCAGTCTTCCTAATTTAACAGCGTATACCTGTCCAACGTGCTAGTGAACACATCTGCAGAATTCCTAAGAGTTGACGGTACTAAACTAGCTATCTGAATGCTCATAAAGAAGGCTAAGCTATTATTCCCGTTCTCAAGAACACTCTATATCACAAGCAAATTATCTAAAACTTCATTACAATAAAGGGACTGTATTATAAGTGAATTTGCACTCCAGACATTGTTGCTCGAAGTAAAACATAAGTAATTATCTGGTAAAACGTGATGGCAAATAAACTACTCAATAGCTCTATCATTTTTTTTTTGCCCGCGTCCAAAGTGGCCTCATGATTAAGTCTTCTCTGTATTTTGTTATTCAGTCTCTGATATCTTGAAAAAAGAAAAACAAAAGTATTGTCACTCATTCTGGCTCAATCACAGGTGCAGCCAGGAGATGACATGTTCTTTCCATTTCAACAGTGAACATTATCAAGAAAAAAAAATTAAAACCTTGTCTCACACCTTAGACCTACAGGCTCTGTACAAAGCTAATTGCTCCATTAGAGTGGATTTATGTTTCTCTTACAAATTCCCATATACTCTGAGGTGACTCTAAATCCATTTATTATTTATCTCAGCTGTTCCAAAATATCATTAATGGATTTATTTTTAGAAAATTCAAGAGATACTAGACTTCCACTTGCTAAAGGGAAAATAAGCCATTTACTACAGAGTATTTGATCGGAAAGGCAACACTGAACCAAAAGGGGTAACAGAGTGGCTGAAAGAGGGGACACTTCAAAATATCATTAACTCGGACAGAATAATTGACTTACCACCCATAATTCTTACAAATATAAGTAAAATTACTTTGTTGTTGTTGATGTTGTTGTTATTTAGTTTCTAAGTCATGTCTGAGTTTTTTCAACTCCATGGCCGGTCAGGCCTCTCTGTCCATGGGATTTCCCAGGCAAGAATACTGGAATTTCCTTCTCCAGAGGATCTTCCCAACCCCAGGGATTGAATCCACGTCTCTTGCGTTGGCAGGTGGATTATTTACTGCTGAGCCATGAGAGAAGCCCAAAATAACTTTAGTGTTTAATAAAATTATAACCTAATCTGAATAACGGGAGAAAGTGATAGCACCCCACTCCAGTACTCTTGCCTGGAAAATCCCATGGATGGAGGAGCCTGGTGGGCTGCAGTCCATGGGGTCATGAAGAGTCAGACACGACTGAACGACTTCACTTTCACTTTTCACTTTCATGCATTGAAGAAGGAAATGGCAACCCACTCCAGTGTTCTTGCCTGGAGAATCCCAGGGACAGAGGAGCCTAGTAGGCTGCCGTCTATGGGGTCACCACACAGAGTCGGACACGACTGAGGTGACTTAGCAGCAGCAGCAGCAATCTGAATAACACTTTTTAGGTAAGTACATAAGAAATACCTCTGCAATTTGCACCCAGACATCATACAGGTAGCTGAAGTTACTTGAAAATAAGGGAATAAGGAGTGTCAGTTTTCACATGGCTACATACTCTGCCCTCTTGTCTACCACTATGAGTTAAATGTAGGACCGCCACAGTTGGAGTTCTAAAATAAATCATCTGTTGCCCATCTGAAAGAAGCTTTGCAAACAAAGCTATGTGAAGCACCAGACCTAAGTAAGGAGTGTTGTGTAATGATGGCAGGTAACAAAGCGCTCCTCAATCAGCATAACTCTGAATGATTCGGACTTTGAAGGGAAGTCAGGCCCTGATGAAGTAACTGTAGCCTGGGCTCCAAGTGGGGATTCCACATAAGTACAGGTCATTTCAGCAGTTTCAAATGGTTCAACCTGCTATGCACAGATATGTACACATTTTCCTCCTGATACAGTCACCTGCTTCAAATAAAACCACAAATTAGCAGACACCTTTTAACATGTGATATTCGTAAAGGAAATTTCATCTCAAATAAGCATTGGATATGTGTTTCATGGCTACAGTCCGTGGGGTCTGGACTGTACACCACAGAGTCCCACACGATTGATCAACTAAGCATGGCACAGCACGTGTTCAAGGCTTTAATTTTTTTGAAACATTTTAATAGCAATGTTGATAACAGCTGAAATTACTGTCATCTGCTGTCTAGCCACCTCACCCTACCTCCAAGCTGCTTAGTGAATCTCAG
>SJYW01049628.1:1159008-1170549 GCA_006410735.1 Raphicerus campestris
AGTAAAATACAGATTATATATTCTCTATGTATATGGAGAGAAAGCTATGTTATAGAATATAAGTCACTGCATACAGAGGACTATAATTTGATATTCATTACACTTTACTAAATAAAATGATAGAGAACTTTGAAGCAAACTTTAATTCTGATTATCTATTTTAAGAGGCAGTAAATTCAAGAGCTAAAAGCATAGGCTCTGGAGTCTGTCCATTTAGCTTTGAATAACAATACAGTCTAACTGTTAGCAAAGTAGCTCCTTCTGATTCAGTTTTGCATAAGTTAAATATACATAATAAAGCACATTCCTCATAGAGTTGTTTAAGAGAATTAAAGGAGATAACACATATAAAGAGTTAGAACATTGCCTTGCACATAGAAATTACTCATTAAATTTTGGCTATTATTAATGTATTCATGACTTGAAATTTAAAGATGTTTCCATATATTTTTCTGTACTGATATCAAACTAACAAATGTAAAGAAAGTTGAAAAATCAAAGTTTTCAAAGTATTTCATCCCAGAAAAGATCTCTTTGTCTTGATATCTCTGCCGCCACCTCAGTCTTGCCTTAGAGGACCTGTGCCAAAAACAGCACTTAGATGGAACACACATGTTGGGAATCAAAAGGGAAGAGGAAGTTTCTCTCATGGGCCTTAAGGCTGCATCCCCCTATCTCCCCTTCTCCCCTGCCCGCAAGCCTAGGCTACCCTGTGACACAACTGCAGCGTGGAATGAGATTGCAATCGCCCACTCAGAGGTGTAATTAATAGAAAAAAAAAAAAAGCAAGCAGCGACATCACTTTGCTGACAAAGGTCCATTTGGTCAAAGATATGGTTTTTCCAGTAGTCATGTATAGATATGAGTGTTGGACAATAAAGAAGGCTGAGCCCCAAAGAAATGATGCTTCTGAACTGTGGTGTTGGAGAAGACTCTTGAGAGTCCCTTGGACTACACGGAAATCCAACCAGTCAATCCTAAACGAAATCAATCCTGAATATTCATTGGAAGGATTGATGCTGAAGCTGAAGTTCCAATACTTTGCCACTTGATGCAGAGCCGACGCATTGCAAAAGACCCTGATGCTGGGAAAGACTGAGGGCAGGAGCAGAAGTGGGTGATACGGGATGAGATGGTTGGATGGCATCACTGACTGAATGGACATGGGTTTGAGCAAACTCCGGGAAATAGTGAAGGTCAGAGAAGCCTGGTGTACTTCAATTCATGGGGTCACAAAGAGTCGGACATGACTTAGGGAATGAACAATAACAACAAAAATTAGGTTAACTGATGTTGGTCTTCCTGTCTTACTATCCACTTCCTCCTCCTTGCCCACTCATTACAAAAAGAATTCAGAATTTCTTCTCTATCAGCACTAGGCCTGAACTTCTATCACCTGTTTCACCCTCAGCACTAAAAGCCATGGAAGAGTGCAGACTCCTAGGAATAAAACCAGATCTGAAGCCCTGAAGCTTGATCCTAATGACACTGTCTGGAGTAAGTCAGTGGGGCTTTCCGCGTCTTAGTTTCCTAATCCTTAGAGCTGCAATATGACTGCTTAATATGACTACTCACGAGGCTTTAAGGCAGGAGTAAAAGGGAAAACAAACATGGGGAAAACACTTGGAAATTTATGAGAATCACACAAATGAAATGTAATTCTAACATATGATTCCTGGCTCATTCGCTTTCCTCCCTATTTAGACACTGATCTTGACCCTTGGAGCCACGCCAGTACAAAGATTTCTCTGATAAGAAGAAGATATATTCAAAGGGAGAAAAATAATTTATTTAAACCACAGGGTTAGGAAGGTGATGGATATGACTATAAATAACATGAAACTTTTTCATTTAAAAGTACTGAATAAGCACCAAAATCCTTAAGATTTTTTGAGAAGCAAAAATAATCAGCAGTGAATATCAATAAGGCTAAAATGGATTGCCTGTGGATAGCAGAAAGAAATAAAAATTAGGTCATATACTGAGCTCCATTTGTGTTTATTCCCCCAAAAATATAACATTTTCTTTTTCTGCCAAAGACGAACAATCTCTCTGGAGAAGGTAAGAATGCAGCTACCTGAAACAGATGCTTCCACCCAATTAAATGATAAGCAGGGAAGGAAAAATAACAACAATAGCAAACAAGCCTAACACTTCTTGAGCACTTCAGTGCCTTACATGGATTATCTCATTACTCCTCACAGCAACCTGTTTGATAGCTTTTCTTCCTTCATTCTAGATAGATTAAGAATTAGAGAGGAAAATTACTTGTTCAAGATAACACCTCTAGTAAAGTACTCAAATGGAGTTTAAAACATCTTATCCAATCCCAAAGTTTAGATTTTTACCACACCTTCATGTTCCCTCTGCCAAAATAACCAGGAGCTCTTCTAAAACTCAAGGGAAGTGGGGATTCTTCAAAGAAGAAGAACAGTACCACTACGGATGATATGCACAAATCAAGAGTGAAAGGGAAATGATCTTATGCAGGAATAGGAAATGGGATGGTGAATCAATATTATCTGGCAGGTACATTGTCAATACTGTAAATGGTGCCATCATCTACAAATAGTAGGGAAGTCAGTATCTAGTGGCTAAAGAACCTTTCCAAAATTTAAGTACAATAGCTGAGATTCAGAAGTGCTGAATGTGATAGATGAGGAAAAGAGCGTACTAGCTTTCATAGCTTTTAACAAAACTTGAATGAGAACTTGTGTGTGTGTTCTATAAATAGGTCGATAAAAGACAGAAGTAACATTTGGGGATCCATGGCAAGAGGGAATATGAGAAGAAAGGCCGTGGAGCAAGAAACTGGGTAAAAAATCACTAATAATTTCTTCCCTCAGTCGACTATCCCAGCTCACTCAAATGACATAAAAAACCAAGCATAACATGAGGAGGAAACTGCTCAGTTGATGACTCACAGATGGTTTTCAATCTCATTTGACTTAAAACTGGTAAGAAAAATAGGCTCCATAGAAAAATGAATATATATATCATTAAAATGTGTTCAACTATCAGTCAGATCTCTCCTTGAAATAAAATTCTAGGGTTTTCATCTTGACCAAGATTCTTGGTTGGACCAATGTATTCTTAAAAAAAAAAAGAAATCTACAACAAAAATATAGCCATCTCTAAGGAGTCTAACTGAAATTTTTACATCATTTTGGGATTAACATTTTTTTGGAAAAAAAAAAAGTTTTTCCATAAGGATACTACTCTGCCATTATAGAGTAAATTAAAACTAAATTACTTTTTATTCAAAAACTCCATTTTTCTGTGTTAGTAGTAAATTGCTTTTTTAGTTGGGGTTTAGAGAAGCGATGATTAATCACTTCTGCCCAGACACCTAAAAAAGCCAGTTACTGGAGTTATACTTTGGTGAGATTAAAGAAGTGAGCTACGGCTTGTTGACCATGAGGGGTGCCCACCTGAAGCGGGTCGCACCACAAACCCATCTTTTCTTTCCTCCGACGGCCAGTGCCACAATTACTGCACTTTTCCCACCTCGTGTTTTCCCTTCATTCGTCACAGCCAAGTTTCTCAGCTGGCAAGGGTCCTCTGGCCTTAAGGGCCTCCAGTAGGGTGACCCCACATGCACGGGCATTCACTGGCAGTTCCAAGACAAGGCAAATGGAAAGAAGGGAGGTGACAACAGGAAAGAAGCAGAGAAACACAAGAACAGGAGAGGATGAGAAGGAGCAGCAAGACGGAGAAATAAAGAAGGAGGAGAAGAGACGACAAAAGCAGGAGAAGAGAGAGGCGGCACAATGCCGAGAAAAAGCAACGGTAGCCAAAGAGGCCCAGGCTAAGGAGAAGAGAGGAGGAGGACCCCACAGGCAGATGCTGTGGCATGCCTCTTCTTACTTGTCCTCCCCGCAGGGAAAACGGAGTGACAACTCCTGGGTGCCTTACCTGGATGAGTTCGTCCAGCTCGGTTGAATTGACACAGGCGTGTTGGGAAATAAACGTCTGCTTCTGGATCACGATGGTGGTCCGCTGGGAAATCTCGTGAGGCTGCTCCAAGGCTTTGAACACGGTGGCTCCGATGATGAGATAGAGGACGACCACCAGGAAAATCGTGGAGACCGTCTTCCATTTCATAACATTGATGGCCGTGTCACTCTCCACCCGGGAAGCAAGCACGGTGGGTTTGGTGGAGAAGGAGAGCCTGGGTTTGGAGTTCTGAGCAGCAGACTTAGGATCCAGCAAATCAGGGGCCGCCACTGCCAACAACAGAGAAGGGAGGTTAGAGGGGTCAGCAAAAGTGGTCTGCACTCCGCCTGCTACCCTGGTGAGAGCTCCAGAGCCTAAACCAGAAGTGCGCCCAGGAGGTCGCATCCAGGATCATATATGAGGTTCAGGGAGAAGGGGGTGGGTCTCAGCTCTCTGCTGCTATTGGGGTTTCCAATAGAAGGAGGAAAAAACCAGGATGTGGACCAAGAACCTTAAAAAAAATGAATAAAATAATGCCTGCAGTCTTCCTAATTTAACAGCGTATACCTGTCCAACGTGCTAGTGAACACATCTGCAGAATTCCTAAGAGTTGACGGTACTAAACTAGCTATCTGAATGCTCATAAAGAAGGCTAAGCTATTATTCCCGTTCTCAAGAACACTCTATATCACAAGCAAATTATCTAAAACTTCATTACAATAAAGGGACTGTATTATAAGTGAATTTGCACTCCAGACATTGTTGCTCGAAGTAAAACATAAGTAATTATCTGGTAAAACGTGATGGCAAATAAACTACTCAATAGCTCTATCATTTTTTTTTTGCCCGCGTCCAAAGTGGCCTCATGATTAAGTCTTCTCTGTATTTTGTTATTCAGTCTCTGATATCTTGAAAAAAGAAAAACAAAAGTATTGTCACTCATTCTGGCTCAATCACAGGTGCAGCCAGGAGATGACATGTTCTTTCCATTTCAACAGTGAACATTATCAAGAAAAAAAAATTAAAACCTTGTCTCACACCTTAGACCTACAGGCTCTGTACAAAGCTAATTGCTCCATTAGAGTGGATTTATGTTTCTCTTACAAATTCCCATATACTCTGAGGTGACTCTAAATCCATTTATTATTTATCTCAGCTGTTCCAAAATATCATTAATGGATTTATTTTTAGAAAATTCAAGAGATACTAGACTTCCACTTGCTAAAGGGAAAATAAGCCATTTACTACAGAGTATTTGATCGGAAAGGCAACACTGAACCAAAAGGGGTAACAGAGTGGCTGAAAGAGGGGACACTTCAAAATATCATTAACTCGGACAGAATAATTGACTTACCACCCATAATTCTTACAAATATAAGTAAAATTACTTTGTTGTTGTTGATGTTGTTGTTATTTAGTTTCTAAGTCATGTCTGAGTTTTTTCAACTCCATGGCCGGTCAGGCCTCTCTGTCCATGGGATTTCCCAGGCAAGAATACTGGAATTTCCTTCTCCAGAGGATCTTCCCAACCCCAGGGATTGAATCCACGTCTCTTGCGTTGGCAGGTGGATTATTTACTGCTGAGCCATGAGAGAAGCCCAAAATAACTTTAGTGTTTAATAAAATTATAACCTAATCTGAATAACGGGAGAAAGTGATAGCACCCCACTCCAGTACTCTTGCCTGGAAAATCCCATGGATGGAGGAGCCTGGTGGGCTGCAGTCCATGGGGTCATGAAGAGTCAGACACGACTGAACGACTTCACTTTCACTTTTCACTTTCATGCATTGAAGAAGGAAATGGCAACCCACTCCAGTGTTCTTGCCTGGAGAATCCCAGGGACAGAGGAGCCTAGTAGGCTGCCGTCTATGGGGTCACCACACAGAGTCGGACACGACTGAGGTGACTTAGCAGCAGCAGCAGCAATCTGAATAACACTTTTTAGGTAAGTACATAAGAAATACCTCTGCAATTTGCACCCAGACATCATACAGGTAGCTGAAGTTACTTGAAAATAAGGGAATAAGGAGTGTCAGTTTTCACATGGCTACATACTCTGCCCTCTTGTCTACCACTATGAGTTAAATGTAGGACCGCCACAGTTGGAGTTCTAAAATAAATCATCTGTTGCCCATCTGAAAGAAGCTTTGCAAACAAAGCTATGTGAAGCACCAGACCTAAGTAAGGAGTGTTGTGTAATGATGGCAGGTAACAAAGCGCTCCTCAATCAGCATAACTCTGAATGATTCGGACTTTGAAGGGAAGTCAGGCCCTGATGAAGTAACTGTAGCCTGGGCTCCAAGTGGGGATTCCACATAAGTACAGGTCATTTCAGCAGTTTCAAACGGTTCAACCTGCTATGCACAGATACGTACACATTTTCCTCCTGATACAGTCACCTGCTTCAAATAAAACCACAAATTAGCAGACACCTTTTAACATGTGATATTCGTAAAGGAAACTTCATCTCAAATAAGCATTGGATATGTGTTTCATGGCTACAGTCCGTGGGGTCTGGACTGTACACCACAGAGTCCCACACGATTGATCAACTAAGCATGGCACAGCACGTGTTCAAGGCTTTAATTTTTTTGAAACATTTTAATAGCAATGTTGATAACAGCTGAAATTACTGTCATCTGCTGTCTAGCCACCTCACCCTACCTCCAAGCTGCTTAGTGAATCTCAGTGAAAAATAAAGGTCATCATCTAAAATTAAGCCATCTTTGGAACAAAAATAACAGAAAATCACTCAGAAACTCCACATTCTCTCTGAAGGAAGCTGTCCAAGCCTTTCCTCCCCAGTTCTCTGTGCTCTCTTCTCATCTTTCTGATTTTTCCCATCACGGATTTCTTGTCTGCAGCACTGGAAAACACCAACACCAACACCAAACACCCTGATGCTTCCAAATCCCGATCCTAAATTGCAATGCCAAACTAAGATATTATATGATTAGGGGGTAAAGGAAGAGTTTTTTGTTTTTTTTTTTAAGATTATGTGTGTACTGTGTGTAGTATTAAGCTAAAACATTTCCTGGTGTATTTTAATTCTTTTAAGTTATTGCTTTTTCTTTTTAATTAGAAGAAATATATATAATGCACATTTGGGAGACAGAATGGGCAGAACCTGGTGAAACACCACCAAAATAAAAAACAACAGTCTTTCCGCACGAATATGGGGAACCCTCTGGGTTTCCATCTCCATGTCGTTTTATGTATGATCATGAAGAGAGGCCCCTTAGAATAAGGAATCAAAGATTCACCCCTTCCACACACTCTGGGCACCATCACGTCCTCCCTTCTCTGCCTGCAGCACCTCACAGCCTCCGCTTAATCTTAGCCTCTCATCCGCACCCACGTCTGTCTGCTTAGCTCCCGGCCACAACTGACGACTCAATTCCAGGAGAAATGGGCTTTTTTTCAGCACCACTGCCTATGCCACCGCGCTGTGGGCAACAAGTGTGACCAGGGTCACCCGTCGGGCGACTCCCAAGAGCTGACCCTCCTCCTTCGGAAACTCCCCTAAGTGTCCCAAACCTACACCCAGGAGAGATGCAAAACGCCCAGGCACCCGCGGGAGAGTGGGGAGAAGCAGCCAGGAGTGGATCCGGGGATAGATCTGCCTCCAACCCCAGGCTGGGATCCAGCACCTTGGACGGGAAACGAAAGGTGGAAAACGTCCGCGTGCTGCCAGCGGGGCTTTTGCAACCCTCCCGGGACTGGCGGGGACGGAAAACGCGCGGCGGGAGATGGGGAGGGGGGGCACCCGGGGGTCTCACCTCCTGCTCTATAGCCGGCTCTCTCCCGCGAGGCGCTGGGAAGCATGAGGCATGCAGCATTCACAATTTTGTTTTTGTTTTTGGTTTTTTTTGAAAAAGACGGACTTGAAGCTTTTACAAACAACACGCCATTGTACTCACTTCTTATTCAGAGACGGGCTGCGCGCTCCGGGCTGCACAGGCAGGCATTTTTTTTTCCCCCGGCTTTNTCTCTGAAGGAAGCTGTCCAAGCCTTTCCTCCCTAGTTCTCTGTGCTCTCTTCTCATCTTTCTGATTTTTCCCATCACGGATTTCTTGTCTGCAGCACTGGAAAACACCAACACCAACACCAAACACCCTGATGCTTCCAAATCCCGATCCTAAATTGCAATGCCAAACTAAGATATTATATGATTAGGGGGTAAAGGAAGAGTTTTTTGTTTTTTTTTTTAAGACTATGTGTGTACTGTGTGTAGTATTAAGCTAAAACATTTCCTGGTGTATTTTAATTCTTTTAAGTTATTGCTTTTTCTTTTTAATTAGAAGAAATATATATAATGCACATTTGGGAGACAGAATGGGCAGAACCTGGTGAAACACCACCAAAATAAAAAACAACAGTCTTTCCGCACGAATATGGGGAACCCTCTGGGTTTCCATCTCCATGTCGTTTTATGTATGATCATGAAGAGAGGCCCCTTAGAATAAGGAATCAAAGATTCACCCCTTCCACACACTCTGGGCACCATCACGTCCTCCCTTCTCTGCCTGCAGCACCTCACAGCCTCCGCTTAATCTTAGCCTCTCATCCGCACCCACGTCTGTCTGCTTCGCTCCCGGCCACAACTGACGACTCAATTCCAGGAGAAATGGGCTTTTTTTCAGCACCACTGCCTATGCCACCGCGCTGTGGGCAACAAGTGTGACCAGGGTCACCCGTCGGGCGACTCCCAAGAGCTGACCCTCCTCCTTCGGAAACTCCCCTAAGTGTCCCAAACCTACACCCAGGAGAGATGCAAAACGCCCAGGCACCCGCGGGAGAGTGGGGAGAAGCAGCCAGGAGTGGATCCGGGGATAGATCTGCCTCCAACCCCAGGCTGGGATCCAGCACCTTGGACGGGAAACGAAAGGTGGAAAACGTCCGCGTGCTGCCAGCGGGGCTTTTGCAACCCTCCCGGGACTGGCGGGGACGGAAAACGCGCGGCGGGAGATGGGGAGGGGGGGCACCCGGGGGTCTCACCTCCTGCTCTATAGCCGGCTCTCTCCCGCGAGGCGCTGGGAAGCATGAGGCATGCAGCATTCACAATTTTGTTTTTGTTTTTGGTTTTTTTTGAAAAAGACGGACTTGAAGCTTTTACAAACAACACGCCATTGTACTCACTTCTTATTCAGAGACGGGCTGCGCGCTCCGGGCTGCACAGGCAGGCATTTTTTTTCCCCCGGGCTTTGTTTTACAAGGTGGGGAGAGCCAGGGCTGGACGCGGGGAGGGAGGAGGGGAGCGTGAGAAGACACGGAATCGCGGGAAGGAGGGGACACCCGCGGNAGTCTTCTCGCCGCACACAGGCTGTAATGGAACTTCAGCCGGTTTGTAAACTCTTTCCTCCTTCCCACTTGCGCAGCGGGAATCTCCTGTTGACCTCCGTCCTCCCACCTCCAGTGCTATGAGATAGTTTATCTTCCAGAACCGCTGCTCGGTCAGATTGGAGCATCTCCCCAGGGACAAGGAGAATTTCCTCGCTTAAAGCTATAGGCGTGAAGGAGGGGAGGTAAAGCGGAAAGGCTCTGGATTGTGAAAAGAACGCTGTATGCGAGGCTGTGGCCGTCAACGATTTGAAATGCCAAATTACTTTTTAAATTCCAGAATAGACTCAGCCGGCTGTCTCCTTCTTTCTCCTATTAAAAATATTTCCCTTATTAGGAATTCCTTCCTGCTGGAATTGAAACGGTGTTCTCAACTTCTGCTCTCAATAATAAATTAATCGGATATCCTTTGTAAAATGTGAATCTGATCCTCTCACTCGCCGACGTAAAACCCTTTCAGACTTTCTTGGTCCCGTGTAAGGAGCTTCCTGGTCTGGCTGCTTTTTCTCATTCCTGGCCTCTGTACATACTGTCAACCTTCCGACACACACCTTCCTCAGTCCTCTCCCCAACTTTACATGACTAAGATCCTACATCAGTATGGTTCTCCAGAGAAACAGAACAAATAAGATGTGTGTATGTATGTGTGTGTGTGTGTGTGAATTTTATTTTGGCTCACACAACTACGGGAGCTGCCAGGTCCATCTGAAATCTCTAGGATAATTCTGGAAAATCAGGCAAAAGTTGATGCTTCAGTCTTGTATTTCCTTTTTTCTGGAAAACCTTAGTTGTGCCCTACCCACATGGTCAAGGGTAATCTTTCCTTAAAGTCTACTGATTGTAGATGTTAACCATATCTACAACATACCTCCACAGCACACCTAGGCAAGTATTTGATGAAATAGCTGGGTGATCTAGCCTAGCCAGGGACTTCCCTGGAGGCTCAGACTGTAAAGAATTCACCTGCAATGCAGGAGACTGCCTGCAATGCAGGACACCCAGGTTCTGTCCCCGGGTGAGAAAGATACCCCAGAGGAGGAAATGGCACCTCGCTCCATTGTTGTTGCCTGGAGAATTCCATGGGCAGAGGAGCCTAGCAGTCCATGAGGTCCCAAGAGGCAGACATGATTTAGCGGCTAAACCACCACCACCATAGCCTAGCCAAGGTGACACATGAAACTAACCACCATAGGTCTTACTCTCCAGATCCCCCAGCTGTTGAAGTTTCTCCTGAACCCTACACACTTATATTCTGTGTGTGCACCTCTCACGTGTTGTGCTCCTTTAACCAGACTGTAAGCTCAGTTCAATAAGCTCAGTTCCTTAACCAGACTGTAAGTTCAGTTCAGTAAGCTCAGTTCCTTAATCAGACTGTAAGCTCAGTTGAATACTCATTGAAAGGACTGGTGCTGAAATTCCAATACACTGGCCACCTGATGCAAAGAACTGACTCATTAGAAAAGACCCTGATGCTGGGAAAGATTAAAGGTGGGAGGAGAAGGGGACCACAGAGGATGAGATGGTGGGGTGGCATCACTGACTCAACGAACATGAGTTTGAGCAAGCTCCGGGAGTTGGTGATGGACAGGGAAGCCTGGTGTGCTGCAGCCCATGGAGTCACAAAGAGTTGGACACGACTAGGTGACTGAGCTGACTGAAGTTCAGTTAGGATATAAACCATGGCTCTATGTTCCCCATAGTATCAACAGTAACTAGTGACTACAGATAAATAGGTGTTTGATAAACATATGAATGAAAGTGTGATTGCAGACGTCATTTACCTGACCTCCTTCTAGGTTTTTGGAACTAGGTAGCTTACATTTATAGAAAATGAAATGAATTCACTTCAGAATCATTTTCTACCTTATTATAGGCTTCTTGTTCTCCTAGTAAAATGACCCTAAACATTTTGCATGTCCTTTTTTTTTAACTTTTCCCCTTTTAATTAACAACTTGATGGTTCTTTTCTGTTGCATTTGGGTCTTTTGCAAATTTAGCCACACATTGCCAAGTACTAGTCCTCTGTCCAGTTGGCTAATGCTTACTAAAGTGGGAGATTAATGCATAGTTTAAATCTGCCTGTGGGGACTTCACTGGTGGTCCAGTGGTAAAGAACCAACTTGCAATGAAAGAGAACAGTTCAATCCCTGGTGAGTTAACTCAGATCCCATATGCCGTGGAGCAGCTAAGCCCATGTACTGCACAGCAGCTAGAGAGCCCGTGCCCTCCGGGGTCTGTGGACTACAGCCAGAGAGCCCATGCGC
>SJYW01049628.1:1180759-1203755 GCA_006410735.1 Raphicerus campestris
TTTTCAGTTTTGAAAATTTATGTAAGTCAAAACACCCAACTTTTGCATATAAAATCAGTTCTTTAAACAGTAAGTACATTTAAGTTTACTTATAAAAATAAGTTAACATTCATATATAAGTTTGCTCAAAAGAAAATAAGGTCTTGATTAAGGGTGTTGTAAAGAAATCCTTATCATAATGGTACTCTGTTACGATTAAATTCCAAAAACAATAGAATCTACTTAGTTTACAAAGCGGAAATTTTACTCCAAATTTTCTTCCTCCTTTCAAAGCTGAGTATCATAAACTATCACCAGGAAATGAACATTTCACTGATATGTATCTAGACTAACAATGGATTCATTTTTAAATAATTTTTAAAGTCCGCCAACATTAGGCAAACTAATTATATCAAATGTGGTGCCTTTTATTAAAATCAGCCATAAATTCAGAGAAAACTAAACTTAAATATTTTTTCTTGATGGCTTTCATTTCCTAATGAATTTTCAGCACATCCAGTACTTTAAAACTTGTATTGGTTATGAAAATTTGTCAATCCAGCATTTTGTCTTCACCTGAGAGCACAGATTCTGACAACAATGAAGAAAAAATCAATTTTTGTGTGTGACAAACAAATCAATTCAATTTCTCTTCTAAAATTAAGTCACAGATAGAAAGGCAGTAGAAAAGCAAATAGAGACTGTGAGGTTTGAACTCTTATAAAGATATTTGTTAATGTGTTCAGTAACCAGAAATCTTAATGTCACCATTAAGATCACCATTAATGTTATCATAAGTGAAAGTCACTCAGTTGTGTCTGACTCTTTGCAACCCCATGAATTATACAGTCCATGGAATTCTCCAGGCCAGAATACTGGAGTGAGTAGCCTTTCCCTTCTCCAAGGGATCTTCCCACCCAGGGATTGAACCCAGGTCTCCTGCGTTGCAGGTGAATTCTTTACTAGCTGAGCCACAAGGGAAGCCCAAGAATCTCAGAGTGGGCAGCCTATCCCTTCTCCAGGAGATCTTCCCAGCCCAGGGATAGAACCCAGGTCTCCCATATTACAGGCAGATTCTTTACCAGTTGAGGTACAAGGGAAGCCCAGTGTCACCATACACACATAGAATCTGACTTTCCCTCATATGTTTCTGTGTCTATGATTAAATGAGCACATACAAGTCTTGCTCAAGGGCTTCTACTAAGTTTATGGAAGACTTGAGATTAAAAACCTATGCATCACCCAAGGCATGTCTGTCCTATAAGAAAGAAAGGAAGAAAGCAGCTTTTTGTTGAATTTTTTAAATTGTTGAGCTGATTGTGTGATCTCTCCAAATTCTACAAAGTGAACCAGGCAAGAAGACTGCCACCCCACGGCCACCTGTCCTCAGGACCTTCACCAGCAGCCTCATCTCCACTAACCTCTAATCCATCCTGCACGGTGTGGCCAGAGAAGGCTTTTAGAGATAAAATCTAGTTAAGCTGAAGCCCTGAAGCATACCCTAACCTCCCATTGCCTTCACCATAGAGACTATTAGTCCAGGGGCATTCTCAGGGACTTGAAAGTCTTTCCCCTGTGAATAATCATAGTAACAACAAGAACAGCGGGACTCATAACAAGAGGTAACATCTAGCAGAGCATGTGTGTTGGCCATTCTTTTAAGATCATTTCATTTATTTCATTTAATCCTCCATAGATAGCATATTCAAAAGCAGAGACTTTACTTTGCCAACTAAGGTCCATCTAGTCAAGGCTACGGTTTTTCCAGTAGTCATGTATAGATGTGCAAGCTGGACTGTGAAGAAGGCTGAGTGCCGAAGAATTGATGTTTTTGAACTGTGGTGTTGGAGAAGACTCTTGAGAGTCCCTTGGACTGTGAGGAGATCCAACCAGTCCATTCTGAAGGAGATCAACTCTGGGATTTCTTTGGAAGGAATGATGCTAAAGCTGAAACTCCAGTACTTTGGCCACCTCATGAGAAGAGATGACTCATTGGAAAAGACTTTGATGCTGGGAGGGATTGGGGGCAGGAGAAGAAGGGGATGACAGAGGATGAGATGGCTGGATGGACGTGAATCTGAGTGAACTCTAGGAGTTGGTGATGGACAGGGAGGCCTTGTGTGCTGCGATTCATGGAGTTGCAAAGAGTCGGACACGACGGAGCAACTGAACTGAACTGAACAACCAATGAGATAAAAGTGAAAGTGAAAGTGAAGTCGCTCAGTCATGCCTGACTCTTTGAGAGCCTGCGGACTGTAGCGCACCCGGCTCCTCCATCCATGGGATTCTCCAGGCAAGAAGAATGAACCCAGGTCTCCTGGGTTGTGGAGACTGGAGTGGGGTGTCATTTCCTTCTCCAGGGGCTCTTCCCAACCCAGGGATCAAACCCAGGTCTCTCGCATTATAGGTAGACGCTTTAACCTCTGAGCTACCGCTGTTATTATCCTCAGAGTAGTTAAAATAACTTCCCCAATGTAACATAGCTGATTAATCAATATACCTACTATATAGGCCCAGCTCACCAGCTTTTCTTCAGTTTCCAGTTTCTTGAGTATCCCCTGTTCCTTCCTTCCTCAGTGCCTTCACACATACCAGTCCTTCTAGCCTAGACTGTGCCTGTTTCCCTTACTACTAGAAACTAACTTACCCTGTTTCTTCAGGCTTCAGCTAAGACGTGTGTGTGTGCACACTCAGTCGTGTCCAACTCTGAGACCCATTATGTTCCTCTGTTCATGGGATTTTCCTTCCTCAAAAAAGGCCCCATAACCTCTTAACAAGACCAGCCCATTACCCCAACATGTACACTCTCGTAACATTCTGGGCTCTCCCCTCATTATTGTGGTCACAATTGTTTTTTAACTACTTCTTCAAATTATTTAGTCACTGCCCCATATTAGCTTCTTAGGGCTGCCAAGACAGTGCATCAAAAACTTGGGTGGCTAAGAACAGGAGACATTTTTATCTCAGTTCTGGAGACTAGAAGTCAGAAATCAAGCTGACTAGGGGAGAATCCCTCCTTACTGCTTCTAGCTTCCGGTATTTGCCGTAAATCCTTGGTGCTCCTTGGCATTCTTTGGCTTGTGTATGCATCACTCCAGCCCCATGGGCATATTCTCCTTGCATGTCTTCACATTATTNAGCTTCCGGTATTTGCCGTAAATCCTTGGTGCTCCTTGGCATTCTTTGGCTTGTGTATGCATCACTCCAGCCCCATGGGCATATCCTCCTTGCATGTCTTCACATTATTTTCCCTGTTTGTGTCTAGCTATGTGTCCCAATTTCTCTTTTCTTAAAGGATGCCTGTCATACTAGATCAGGGCACAACTAATGACCTTCTGTTGTCGATGTTGTTTAGTTGCTAAGTCCTGTCTGACTCTTTTGTGACCCCATGGGCTGTAATTCCCCAGACTCCTCTGTCCGTGGGATTATCCAGGCGAGAATATTGGAGTGGGTTGCCACTTCCTTCTCCAGGGGATCTTCTTGACCCAGGGATCTAACATGTGTCTCCTGTGTCTCCTGTATTGGAAGGCAGATCCTTTACCACTGAGCAACCAGGGTAGCCCATTTTAAACTTAATTTCTTTGGTATAGACCCCTTTTCCCAGTAAGGTCACATTCTCAGGTACTGGGGCTAGGACTTCAATATACCTTTTTGGGGGAACACAATTCAACCCATAACATTGTGTGTGGGACTAAAACAAGTTCCAACCGAGAAGGGATCTCATCATCTTGTTTCTAAGCACAATATCTTACATATAATAAGCACAAAAATAAATACTCCTTAAATGAATGAAAGTCCACTATTAAGAGATATTATTGAAAGAATCCTGTAGTTAATTAGGGCTCAGAATCGCAATGCATACAGCATCAGGCAGGAACATATATGCATGAACTGGTTCTAGTGAACCAGTGAACTGGAGGAGATATTCTAGTCATATTTAGCCGATCCATGAAAGAACATGGATCCAGTGTATTAAACCTTCCAGTTTTCCAAGAGAAGTCAGATATCCAGATTGTCTTAGAAGAAATCTTTCAATGTCAAATTGTTCTTGTTGTTCAGTTGCTAAGTCACATGTCACATCTGACTCTTTGTGGCCCCATGGACTGCAGTACACCAGGCTCCCTTGTCATTCAATATCTCCTAGAGTTTGCTCAGATTCATGTCCATTGAGTCATTGATGCTATGTAACCATCTAATCTTCTACTGCCCTCTTCTCCTCCTGTCCTCAATCTTTCCCAGCATCAGGGTCTTTTCCAGTGAGTCAGTTCTTCCCATCAGGTGGCCAAAATATTGGAGTTCCAGCTTCAGCATCAGTCCTTCCAATGAATATTCAGGACTGATTTCCCTTAGGATTAATTCATCTTTTTTTTAGTCCAAGGGACTCTCAAGAGTCTTCTCCAACACCACAATTCAAAAGCATAAATTCCCTGGCACTCAGCCTTCTTTAAGGTCCAACTCTCACATCCATACATGACTACTGGGAAAACCATAGCTTTGACTACACACACCTTTGTCAGCAAAGTGATGTCTCTACTTTTTAATACTCTGTCTAGGTTTGTCATAGCTTTCCTTCCAAGGGGCAAGTGTCTTTTAATTTCACGGCTACAGTCACCATCTGCAGTGATTTTGGAGCCCAAGAAAATAAAATCTTCCACTTTTTCCCCTTCTATTTGCCATGAAGTGATGGGACCAGATGCCATGATCTAAGTCTGTTTAATGTTGAGTTTTAAGCCAGCTTTTTTACTCTCCTCTTTCACCCTCATCAAGAGGCTCTTTAGTTCCTCTTTACTGTATGTCATTAGAATGTATCATTTGCATATCTGAGGTTGTTGATATTTCTCCCAGCTATCTTTATTCCAACTTGTGATTCATCCACCCCTGGCATTTCGCATGATGTACTCCTCATTTAAGTTAAATAAACAAGGTGACAACATACAGCCTTGTCATACTACTTGCCCAGTTTTGAACCAGTCAGTTGTTCCATGTCTGGGGCCACTGGAAGTGTAAGTTATTTCATCATATGTGTGGTGCAATGCATGTTTGAGCACAGTATTTTGAGTGAACAATAATTGCTTCCTCCACAATATACACCATACCTGGAGCTCCAGAAAAGGGAAANCAATGCATACAGCATCAGGCAGGAACATATATGCATGAACTGGTTCTAGTGAGCCAGTGAATTGGAGGAGATATTCTAGTCATATTTAGCCGATCCATGAAAGAACATGGATCCAGTGTATTAAACCTTCCAGTTTTCCAAGAGAAGTCAGATATCCAGATTGTCTTAGAAGAAATCTTTCAATGTCAAATTGTTCTTGTTGTTCAGTTGCTAAGTCACATGTCACATCTGACTCTTTGTGGCCCCATGGACTGCAGCATACCAGGCTCCCTTGTCATTCAATATCTCCTAGAGTTTGCTCAGATTCATGTCCATTGAGTCATTGATGCTATGTAACCATCTAATCTTCTACTGCCCTCTTCTCCTCCTGTCCTCAATCTTTCCCAGCATCAGGGTCTTTTCCAGTGAGTCAGTTCTTCCCATCAGGTGGCCAAAATATTGGAGTTCCAGCTTCAGCATCAGTCCTTCCAATGAATATTCAGGACTGATTTCCCTTAGGATTAATTCATCTTTTTTTTAGTCCAAGGAACTCTCAAGAGTCTTCTCCAACACCACAATTCAAAAGCATAAATTCCCTGGCACTCAGCCTTCTTTAAGGTCCAACTCTCACATCCATACATGACTACTGGGAAAACCATAGCTTTGACTACACACACCTTTGTCAGCAAAGTGATGTCTCTACTTTTTAATACTCTGTCTAGGTTTGTCATAGCTTTCCTTCCAAGGGGCAAGTGTCTTTTAATTTCACGGCTACAGTCACCATCTGCAGTGATTTTGGAGCCCAAGAAAATAAAATCTTCCACTTTTTCCCCTTCTATTTGCCATGAAGTGATGGGACCAGATGCCATGATCTAAGTCTGTTTAATGTTGAGTTTTAAGCCAGCTTTTTTACTCTCCTCTTTCACCCTCATCAAGAGGCTCTTTAGTTCCTCTTTACTGTATGTCATTAGAATGTATCATTTGCATATCTGAGGTTGTTGATATTTCTCCCAGCTATCTTTATTCCAACTTGTGATTCATCCACCCCTGGCATTTCGCATGATGTACTCCTCATTTAAGTTAAAAAAACAAGGTGACAACATACAGCCTTGTCATACTACTTGCCCAGTTTTGAACCAGTCAGTTGTTCCATGTCTGGGGCCACTGGAAGTGTAAGTTATTTCATCATATGTGTGGTGCAATGCATGTTTGAGCACAGTATTTTGAGTGAACAATAATTGCTTCCTCCACAATATACACCATACCTGGAGCTCCAGAAAAGGGAAACATAAGCAATAAGACAGAGTTCCCATGTGTGTGTGATCTAGCAAGGAAGATAAGTCATTGTTCCAAAATAAACAATGATAATATCAAATAAAATGTATCTGTAGGCTGTACATGGTCCTGAGGCTCTCTGATTCCAGCCTCTGGGTTCAGGTAACATCAGATGCCCTGTGAGGTCACATCTGCAATAAAATACAATGATTCTATCTTCTAGGCTATGGCAAGTGTTGAAACATTTCACTTCAATTGTAGTCATGCAGGGATGACACTAGGCTAAGGCAAGTGAGAGGATACTCGCCTGGGGCACAAAATTTAAATTGGCATCAAAATACAGATAAATAATATTTGAATACAGTATTTAAAAATCAATCTTAATGTGAAAAATACATGGTGAACAAAAAGCTTGCAGTTTTGAATAAAGAGGATCCAACCTTGCACGTGTAGAGGCTGGCCTCACTAGCCTCACCTTAGTCCTGGCCCTGCTGCCTTGTTTTGCTGCTGCTTACCCTCCCTGCTAGATCACACAAAGGAACTCTCTTTTATTGCTTATGTTTCCTTTTCCTGGAGCTCCAGGTACGGTGTGTATTGCAGAGGAGGCAATTATCACTCACTCAAAATACTGTGCTCAAACGTGCATTGCACTGCACATGTGATGAAATAACTCACACTTCCAGTGGCATCTCAAGGTTTACTTCCTCCTTGGAAAGAAGCCTCTTGAGCACTGTGGTTTCTTCTCCTCTGAGATGTCGCAACTCATTTCTGATGGAATTGCCTTAACTATACTTTTCTCCCAAGTTTCAGCTTAATACCTACTTACTTCTGCCACACTCTAGATGCTTTAGATGGAGATCTGTCTTTAGCCCTGCAACAGCTTGCCAGTGGAGCCCACCAGATGCAGGTTCGTTACCATGGAATGCTCTTACGGTGGTTCAGCTTTCAGCTGAGAAATCACATCTGAAATGTTTTAAAGCTAGACGTTATAGAGAACACCACGATCTTTCCTAAGCAGCCATTCACAATACAGACCTTCTCATCCATCATCACAGCAGACTCCTCCATGAAATAATTAATGTGCACAATTAGGTAATAACAGAGGGCAAAATGTTAATTCAGGGTTATCACAGTCTCTAGGAAGCTTTTTTCAAAGCTTAAGAGCCATAAGACATGTCAACCTCACACAAGGACTAACATACCCAGTTATGCAAATAATATTTGTTTGCTTAGTCACTTCAGTTGTGTCTGACTCTGCAACCCTAGGGACCATGACCTGCCAGGCTCCTCTGTCCATGTGATTCTCCAGGCAAGAATATTGGAGTGGGTTGCCATTTCCTTCTCCAAATCTATTTATGAATTGTCAAAACACTCACTGGGAAAACAGAACTAGCATAGACACTTCAATACTGCCTAATCCCTGTAACAATAATTTGAATAAGAACAAGATATAATGAAGTCCCAAGTTCCTGTGAAATCTGGGTCTTCAGACGTTGGAAAACAAAAAATATAGTTATAAAATTTGATCAGGACAGCTACCTGACCATATATCCTGACTATTCTGCTCTGTGAAACCTTCCTAACCTCTGATAAATTTGATCACAATTGTCTATGGGTCCTGCTATAAATTCATAGCATCTTTTACTCTTATGCGTATATTTGTCTCCATGTCATGCTTTCTCTACTAGACTAAGGCTCTCTGAAGACAAATACCTTATCTGAATTTTTTTAAATTTCTTATAACACATAGTATACGCAATTTTTTTTAAATTGGTGTAAATTATAGACCATCACTATCCCAACACACAAAATCGCCAGCTCTTATGACTTTCAAGGAGGATTTCACGGTAACCGTGACATTTATCATCAGAAAGTATTTTTCACATCAAGGTATTTTTAGCACATTGAAAGTCACTGTATTTCTTTCATGCTCTTTATTATCTCATATAATTCTGTCTTCACATAAGATTTACATGAAGGTCAGTGTAGTTCACTGGTGAAAATTGTGAGCTGCCCAGATTCAAGTCCAGGCTCAGCCACTTAAGGCGCTTACCTGTGCCTTAATTCCTCACCTGTGAGATGGGGGTGAAAAGTAATCAACCGCAACCTGTTAATGAGACCTACAAGAGTCAATCCATGGTAAGTATTAGAACAGTGCCCTAAACAGGGTAAGAACTCACTCAACATTGGTCACTATTAATAGCATTACTCGCACTGATAGCCCTAAACCATGGAGAGAGGGAAAGATGATGGATCTGAGGTAAGCGAAAACAAAAACGAGATCATTAATCTTCTGGGGCTTGGTCAGCAAACACCTGGAAACTGGCTTTTAGAAACCAAATGAGCAACTGGGATTCAGGAAGGAAAATAAGGCTGCAAAAGATGGAGTCATATTCTAGCCTTTCTGTTCTAGAATGAAGAGGACTCAGCAACTCAGAAGGCTTCTTCCTAGAGCAGGAAGCCTTGCCCATCCCACCTGATGGCAGAGAAATCCTTACAAGGATGTAGCCAACAAAGGTGGATGGGTGAGATCCAGTTGGGTTAGGAAGACAGACAGTAGAGGGGGCTCATAAGGCTATACTGGGAGCCCAGAAACAGACCTAAACCTCTCTTCTCATCGTTATAAATGGGATGTTGCCACTTTACCATGAACATACTCAGATCTCCCTTTGGCTATGGCCCCAACAGTTTGAACTGTTGCTATCTGAAGTGAAAGTGAAAGTCGCTCAGTTGTGTCCAACTCTCTGCAATCCCATGGACGGTACAGTCCATGGAATTCTCCAGGCCAGGATACTGGAGTGGGTAGCCTTTACCTTCTGCAGGCGATCTTTCCAACCCAGAGATCAAACCCCGTTCTCCCTCATTGCAGGCGGATTCTTTACCAGCTGAGCCACAACTGGCCTTTAAATTGTGTTGACTTTACTTTGTATCTCCTTAGCAACTATGATTGCTTTCAACATTTCTGAGTTTGCTTGATTCCCCCCCACCCCTTTCACTGTTATCAATCCTGTCTTCTGGACACAGATAAAACTCTTCCACAAACAGGTCTTCGGTTCAGGTAAAATTTTTAGAACCCCAAGTTGGTTGCTAAGGCGACCAATGTATGCAAATAACATACACATTAAGGGTTCCAGGAATGGAGTTTTCTGTTGAGGCAACAGGTGTAGTGTGTATTTACTCCTGTGACTCAGATACTGTACCTGTTCCCTCTTTGCCGATTTATCAGGGATCTCTTCAATTCTTCTCACCTTGGTATCACATTATGTTTGTTTTAATTAAAATTGAGATGTCAAATATTTACTGTTTTATTTTTAACAATTTTTGATGAAAATCTGTTAGCCACCAAGCACAGCCATAAGTAGAATAAATGGCCTTTTTTTCTTGTTTTTATTTCTACCCCAACAGTAGAATGCTGTTTTGTGGTAGTATTTTTTTGGACAAAAGTTGGGTATAAAAACACTTTAATGTTTTGCATTAATATTTTCTTAAGAAGGGGAACCAGTAGTATATTGTTCAGATTCCAAAATGCCTTGCCAACCTTCTTGGTAATTAACCCTAGTGATTCTTTTTCCTGCAGTGATGTATGTTGTTTGTAACATCTTCATATGTGGCATTACATTTTTCACATACTATATCCACATATTTCTGGCAATATAGATTTTAAATCTATGTATGTTTCCTGCTACCCTTGACCCTGAATTCTAAGTTCAGAGTTAAGTACTCTTTTACTATGATCCTATAACATATAGTAGGCATTCAATAAAAATTTACCATTGCTATTGTCTATTGTTATTGAACCATTGCTATTGTTTGCACATAAATAATACATATATACTTAAAGCTCTAGGGATTGGTAGATAAAAATATAAAAATCAGACAACCCTCTCTGAAAAGTTTTATCTAGCTGGGAAGACAACATTTCCATGAACAAAAATATGAATCATATAGACAGAGCTAGAAGGTACCACAAAGGAAATCTGCTAAGGTACATAATGAATATTTATTTAAATAAATTACATGGGAGCATATGCCAGTTATATTTGAGGACCTCTCTTTGAGAATACTTTGTTAGCAATCCATTTGAAATATTAAATACGAAGATGTTATTTTAAAAATTCAATTCGTGATGATTTTTTGTCATTAACTTGGGCTAGATTTCATTAACATTCAGCCAGTAAAGGCATCATCTCAGAGTTAATCATTCCATGTAGAAACCATTATGTATATGATTGTAATGACAACGTATAACATGATTATGGGTATTTATTATGTCAAGGGTATCTCTTTCCCCCTTGACAGTGAAATCCTTAGGGTAGGGATGGAGTCACCCTCATGCCACACTCCCTAATACCTAANTCATCAGAAAGTATTTTTCACATCAAGGTATTTTTAGCATATTGAAAGTCACTGTATTTCTTTCATGCTCTTTATTATCTCATATAATTCTGTCTTCACATAAGATTTACATGAAGGTCAGTGTAGTTCACTGGTGAAAATTGTGAGCTGCCCAGATTCAAGTCCAGGCTCAGCCACTTAAGGCGCTTACCTGTGCCTTAATTCCTCACCTGTGAGATGGGGGTGAAAAGTAATCAACCGCAACCTGTTAATGAGACCTACAAGAGTCAATCCATGGTAAGTATTAGAACAGTGCCCTAAACAGGGTAAGAACTCACTCAACATTGGTCACTATTAATAGCATTACTCGCACTGATAGCCCTAAACCATGGAGAGAGGGAAAGATGATGGATCTGAGGTAAGCGAAAACAAAAACGAGATCATTAATCTTCTGGGGCTTGGTCAGCAAACACCTGGAAACTGGCTTTTAGAAACCAAATGAGCAACTGGGATTCAGGAAGGAAAATAAGGCTGCAAAAGATGGAGTCATATTCTAGCCTTTCTGTTCTAGAATGAAGAGGACTCAGCAACTCAGAAGGCTTCTTCCTAGAGCAGGAAGCCTTGCCCATCCCACCTGATGGCAGAGAAATCCTTACAAGGATGTAGCCAACAAAGGTGGATGGGTGAGATCCAGTTGGGTTAGGAAGACAGACAGTAGAGGGGGCTCATAAGGCTATACTGGGAGCCCAGAAACAGACCTAAACCTCTCTTCTCATCGTTATAAATGGGATGTTGCCACTTTACCATGAACATACTCAGATCTCCCTTTGGCTATGGCCCCAATATTTTGAACTGTTGCTATCTGAAGTGAAAGTGAAAGTGAAAGTCGCTCAGTTGTGTCCAACTCTCTGCAATCCCATGGACGGTACAGTCCATGGAATTCTCCAGGCCAGGATACTGGAGTGGGTAGCCTTTACCTTCTGCAGGCGATCTTTCCAACCCAGAGATCAAACCCCGTTCTCCCTCATTGCAGGCGGATTCTTTACCAGCTGAGCCACAACTGGCCTTTAAATTGTGTTGACTTTACTTTGTATCTCCTTAGCAACTATGATTGCTTTCAACATTTCTGAGTTTGCTTGATTCTCCCCCACCCCTTTCACTGTTATCAATCCTGTCTTCTGGACACAGATAAAACTCTTCCACAAACAGGTCTTCGGTTCAGGTAAAATTTTTAGAACCCCAAGTTGGTTGCTAAGGCGACCAGTGTATGCAAATAACATACACATTAAGGGTTCCAGGAATGGAGTTTTCTGTTGAGGCAACAGGTGTAGGTGTATTTACTCCTGTGACTCAGATACTGTACCTGTTCCCTCTTTGCTGATTTATCAGGGATCTCTTCAATTCTTCTCACCTTGATATCACATTATGTTTGTTTTAATTAAAATTGAGATGTCAAATATTTACTGTTTTATTTTTAACAATTTTTGATGAAAATCTGTTAGCCACCAAGCACAGCCATAAGTAGAATATGGCTTTTTTTCTTGTTTTTATTTCTACCCCAACAGTAGAATGCTGTTTTGTGGTAGTATTTTTTTGGACAAAAGTTGGGTATAAAAACACTTTAATGTTTTGCATTAATATTTTCTTAAGAAGGGGAACCAGTAGTATATTGTTCAGATTCCAAAATGCCTTGCCAACCTTCTTGGTAATTAACCATAGTGATTCTTTTTCCTGCAGTGATGTATGTTGTTTGTAACATCTTCATATGTGGCATTACATTTTTCACATACTATATCCACATATTTCTGGCAATATAGATTTTAAATCTATGTATGTTTCCCGCTACCCTTGACCCTGAATTCTAAGTTCAGAGTTAAGTATTCTTTTACTATGATCCTATAACATATAGTAGGCATTCAAGAAAAATTTACCATTGCTATTGTCTATTGTTATTGAACCATTGCTATTGTTTGCACATAAATAATACATATATACTTAAAGCTCTAGGGATTGGTAGATAAAAATATAAAAATCAGACAACCCTCTCTGAAAAGTTTTATCTAGCTGGGAAGACAACATTTCCATGAACAAAAATATGAATCATATAGACAGAGCTAGAAGGTACCACAAAGGAAATCTGCTAAGGTACATAATGAATATTTATTTAAATAAATTACATGGGAGCATATGCCAGTTATATTTGAGGACCTCTCTTTGAGAATACTTTGTTAGCAATCCATTTGAAATATTAAATACGAAGATGTTATTTTAAAAATTCAATTCGTGATGATTTTTTGTCATTAACTTGGGCTAGATTTCATTAACATTCAGCCAGTAAAGGCATCATCTCAGAGTTAATCATTCCATGTAGAAACCATTATGTATATGATTGTAATGACAACGTATAACATGATTATGGGTATTTATTATGTCAAGGGTATCTCTTTCCCCCTTGACAGTGAAATCCTTAGGGTAGGGATGGAGTCACCCTCATGCCACACTCCCTAATACCTAATACATAGTAGATTCTCCATAAAGCCTTGCTAAATCTCCAGTATTTTAGTAACCTTGGAGACTTTTTTGTTTATAAAAATTTTGCCAATTTTTAAGTAGCAAATATTACAAATTAACCTAAAATAGTGTAAACCTGGATTTTAAAAGTACCAACATTTTGCCATATTTGCTTCAGATATATTTTTTTCTTGTTTTCTGATTTAAAAAAACATATGACAACCATAGCCCTGATTCACTGAGCCCATCCTGTTCCTCTCCTCTGTCTCCTTCTCCCAAAATGACAGCCCTCCTGGAGTTGGTGCTCATCCTTCTTGTGACTGTAAATATGTTTTCTTGTGTGCCTATGTAGCCATAAAAATATAAAGCATTTTAAAATTTACATAAGTGGTACTATATTAAAATAATTCTTTTCAACTGGCATTTTTTTTTCACTTAAAGCTTACCTTGTCAAGATTTACCCATGTTGAGATATGCAGAGCTTTTTCAGAATGATCCCTAATCAAATTTAGAGTAAAAATCTTTATCCCTTAAAATCTAATATTTGCCTTAGGTTATAAAAATGAAAAAAAGTCTTATGAATATGAGGCAAAGAGTCTCTTTCATGCCTTTTCACGTTGTTAGACTACATTGACCAGCCCTTTCTACTCACTGCTTTATCAAAGCAAAAACTCCCAAGTTAGAGCCAGGGATGAGAAATGATAGACACTGATCATTTTGCACACTGACCCAAAGATCCACACCAAAAACTGTCCAGCAGTCACCAAATTCACACCCAGTTTAGAGTATTGGCAAGAAAAGGAGGTGGGAGGTTCTCTTTTGAAATTTAAGAAAAGGCATCTTTCTTTTCCTTTTCTCTCAGTTTTTACTTCAAAGACACATATATGACATAATAGTTAGACAGGCTATTAACTCAGAACATGGGTTGCTAATGTAAGCTGTCCACATTTCCCATCAAATAAGATTGTAGTGTTTGTGAAAACAAAGCAGCAGCTTAGAAGAGACTTGCTTATTAATCACATGCACAATTTCCTAAAAACATTTTCCTACACAAAGTCCTTTTTATCATTTGGCTCTTGGGTATCTGTTGCTGCTGCTGTGGCAGCTAAGTCGCTTCAGTCGCATCCGACTCTGTGCGACTCCATAGATGGCAGCCCAACAGGGTCCCCCGTCCCTGGGATTCTCCAGGCAAGAACGCTGGAGTGGGTGGCCATTTCCTTCTCCAATGCATAAAAGTGAAAGTGAAGTTGCTCAGTCGTGTCTGACTCTTCATGACCCCATGGACTGCAGTCTACCAGGCTCCTCCATCCATGGGATTTTCCAGGCAAGAGTACTGGAGTGGGGTGCCACTGCCTTCTCCCCCTTGGCACCTAATTCTCATTTAACATGAAACCAAAACACTGAGTCATAATTTACCTCTAGTCAATAACCAGATGTGTACTGCTAAGGGAAAGAACTTCAGTTTTGAAATCCTAAATGTTTCAATAAATGTATTTCATATATCTCAACTCATGAATTAGATGCTTGAATTTCTTACTTTTCATTCTTTTTATTTTCCCCTGAAACATCTAGCTAAGACTAAGGACCAATAAAAAGTCTTTTGGAAAAAAATTTAAAGAATACCTGAAATTCTCTGTAACTTCTAGTTCAAATCCAGTCTTTGAAGACAGATGAAATAGGTGGCAGCTCCTGGCTTTGTAAGAGGATTTACCTGAGTGCATCTTCAAATTAGAGTACCTCTAAAAATCTTGTTCCATTTTAAAAGTTCTGTTTACAAAAAGTCTAAAAAATACTTGCTTAAAGCATTAGATAAATCTCTATGGGTAAGAATGCAAAGCCTTGATAATATAATGCCTAATCCCTCAATTTAAAATTAGTTTAAATAAGTAGTATATTGCATTACTTACAAATTTTTCATCCTTTATTACCTTTCATTTCTAAAGTTTTCCTAAATCAGATCATAACCTAATCTGTTTAATAAGACACAGCTAATATTTAAACAGTGCACCACAACCCTGCACAACCCACAAACACAAGAAATAAACAGGATGTACGGCTTCCCAGGTGGTGGAGTGGTAATGCAGGAGACACAAGAGATGTGGGTTCAGTCTCTGGATCAGGAAGATCCCCTGGAGAAGGAAATGCCAACCCACTCCAGTATTCTTGCCTGGATAATCCCACGGACAGAGGAGCTTGCCAGGCTACAATCCATGGGGTCACAGAAAGTCTGACGTGACTGAGCACGCACACAGCTAGCAGTGGGAAGAAAGCAATAGCAGAAAGAAGACAGACCTTTTCTTTGAAACTGCAAAGGAATTCAAGCGTAAGTAATATAATTAGTAGAGATGGACTTCAGCCTGAGCTCTTGAATATTAAACAACCCTGCCTTCAGTGAAGCTTGGCCTCGACGTTTAAGAAAACCGGAGTGGCCTGTTTCCCAGCTCCTGGAAGGGCAGACTCAGCGGTAGTTTTGCTGGCTTCCTCCCTGTCCCAGATTCCAGCTGTACCTAGAGCAAGCCATAACTCTCCCAGTTACCTGCATCCTTTCATGGAGGAGCTCAGTGTCCGAGCAGTGAGGTCCTTAGAAAACAGTGAGCAAGCCAAGCCTGCTGGAATCATCCAGGGAAATAAAAACTGTTCTAGACATTGGATTCTGCAGTCTCATCACCAAGGTGATGCAGCCAAACACTGGTTCTGGGACTTGGGAAGTTTCTGAATTTTCTGAACTCTTTGAAATCCAGTTTTTTATTTTCTTTGGTTAGATCCAACCGTATTAAATACTTATAGACATAAGCTTTTAAAAATGCAGACTTGACACAATTTTGTCTCAATGATCAGGATAGTTCAGATATTTCAGATAAAAGCAGTATTTTAACTCTAACGTTTCATGTAGAATCCCGTTTCTCTAATTCTCTTTGCATGAGTACCTGTGAGTCTACATAGCTTACTTAGATTACAAAAAAATGCTTAATAACCTGGTAGATAGATAGATATTTCGACAGATAGATAACAATCCCTTTTTCTCAGTGATGTCACCTCCACATCATATTTCTTTTTCTACTTGAAGACTGCTCGAGGGAACTGATCCATAGAACATCCCCAGACACATTCTACGGGGCCCTTTCCACTCTGGTTGCTTTTAAGTTCTTACTTTTACAGAGTCAGCCAGCTATTAATTTTGTTAATTTTTCTGGTGGTTCTATTTCTTTGTGTTCTTTCTCCATTTCTGCTCGGCACCAGATCCACCAGCTTCCTCAGTTATGATATTCCAGTAGGGAAACGAAGGCGAGTATATCATGCATTTTATGCGTTTTCCTGTACTCTCTTCCCAATCAAAAGAAATCTGTCTGCCTGCTATTCAGAGAATCTGGATTAAGAGATTACTAGCTAACATTGTATGTTATTCGATGATATATACTTCTTTCAGGTAACATAGGTGCATATAAAGGCAGCTTTGTTCACAAAGTTTAGTGCTAAAAATGTCAGTCATTATGGCAAATTGATGAAACCATTTAATCACCCACAAAGATGATTTTTTAGAGTCTTACAGTGTTTAGAGTATATGGTGACAATTACAGTTTCTAGGATTGGCCCAGATGTTTACCATAATTGTTCATGAAAAGAAGTCTCAGTAATCCCAACAAATCTGGATGAGATACAGAACAAATTAAACAAGAGTCAGTGCTATTTTTCAGATAGTTTGAAGAAATGCTCCCTTCCCTCACTTGGTTCCCAGAAGGCTGACAGCAGGCTTAAGTCAGTTCCCCAGGCCAAGGATTAAGTAATTCCTCTATGGAGAAGTTGACAGGCCCAAGAAGAAAGGTCTGGAGCTCACTGTCTGCCTGATCCCTGTAGTAAAGTCGCTACTCAGAAACTCACCACTCCACAGGCACGTCCCACCACACACACACATTGATGTTAGTTCTCATAAACACAAATGGACCACCAGGGATCACTGAACGCAAGAGGAAATCCTTTAATGCAAAAAAGAGCAAAACAACTTTAAAAAAAAATCTCAGCACACAGAGACAATCCAGAGACCAAAAGAGAATTTCATAGAAACTATAAGTTTTATTCTGGGAGCTAAGAGAAGTAACTAGGTGAGATGACGGATGTGATGATTAGCTTGATTGTGGTACTCGTTTCCAATACATACTTATACAAAATCATCATACTGTACTTTTTAGATAAATACAATTTTTATTTGTTGTTTATGTCAGTAAAATAAAGAGATAAACCTATATTTTAGTGAAAATTCAATAAAATTAATTATTGATCAAAAAAAGACAATCCAAAAATTAACAGGAGGTTATAAAAAAGAAGTGATCAGGAAACAAAAAGAAACTCTTGGAAATCGAAATTTGGGTAGCCCTAATCGCAAAGAGTCGGACACGACTGAGCAACTGAACTGAACTGAACTGAATAAAAAATTGCAGAGAAGTTTGAGCAGATACATCTGAGGGTGCTCCTTGGAAATTAACAGAAAGCACAGAGAATAGAAAAGAGGAAAAAACATATAAGATGGAGTATTAGCTCAGAGATTCTAGTGTTCAAATAGTAGCAGTTCCAGAAAAAGAGACTTTAGCAGAGAAAATTGTCAGGGAAATAATAGAAAAATTTCCAGAACTAAAGACCAAAAATCATCATACTGAAATACCCCATGGAACATACATCTTAATAAAAGAAAAAAAGTAGAAATTCCCAGAGCAATGGATATAAAAAAAAGATCCATAATACTTTGAAAGAGAAGAAATAGGTCACTTACTACAAAGCAGAATTTAGAATGATTTTGAATGTATAAGTAAGCTTTCCTGGTGGCTCACCTGGTAAAGAATCTACCTGCAATGCACAAGACCTGGGTCCAGTCCCTGGGTTTAGAAGATCCCCTGGAGAAGGGAAAGGCTACCCACTCCAGTATTCCGGCCTAGAGAATTCCATGGACTGTATCCTACATGGGCGTCACAAAGAGTCAGACATGACTGAGTGACTTTCACTTCACTTGGACATATAAACCCTAACACCAGAATGTGAAGAAAATTTGGCAAAAACTGCAATTTCAGAGTAAAAATGATGTCCAAATGAGAATTCTATACCTGCTAAACTATCCTATGAGCTTATTACTGTTACTATTTTTTAATTGATGGGAAATTGCTTTACAATTTTGTGCTGGTTTCTGCCATGAATTGCAAATTGGTCATAATTACAGATATATACACACACACGCATAGTTGGTCATAATCAGATACATATATATATTAGATATACATATATATATANAGAATTGCTTGAGGGAGGGAGGGATGAATTGAGTCCAAGTCAGTTCAAAAGTCCATTTGAGGGACTTCCCTGGTGGTCCAGTGGTTAAGAATCTGCCTTCCAACACAGGGAGTGTGGGTTCTGATCCCTGGTCAGGGAACTAAGATCCCACATGCCCACAGCCACCACTGCTAAGTCTGTGTACTGAGTCCCAGGGGCCACAGCTACTGAGCACACAGCACCTCAACGAGAGGGAAGGCCATGGGCCACAGCAGAAATCCACACCTCGATCTGATGCAGCCAAAGACACAAAATGTCCACCTGAGCCATTAATTCATACCCGACACCTGGGTACTATATAACCTGTCCTTTGGGAGTATTTGCTCTGTCCTCAGTCACACCCTCTCCTTGCTTCTTTCAGAGATGGGGTCTAGGGAACAGGACAATGCTTACTTTGTCTCAGTACTGGGAGGAAGGAAGCCGCAGAGGAGGGCATGTCCCTCCCTTGTTGCGAGTTAGTTGACCCCCTGAAGTGTCATCAGGCCAGTCTCTTCCAGAGTATTCTGCTAGTATCAACACGAGACTTCTGGGGTCGGTACACTGAGCGTCTCTATTCTGCCTGTGGGTCGGGGTCCAGCCCTGCCTGCTGACCCAGCCTTACCTCAGCTCCGCCTGGCTGGCACTGCAGACCCTCTGAGTCTTGGCCGAGTCTACAGTCCCTAGGCCGGGTCTGCTGGCTCTCACCTCGGAACCCGCGCTTCAGGGAAACTGAAGCCAGGCCACACACTGCCATCTATATAAGCTTCAAGACTGCAGAGTCCCCAGGCACANGAGTCTTGGCCGAGTCTACAGTCCCTAGGCCGGGTCTGCTGGCTCTCACCTCGGAACCCGCGCTTCAGGGAAACTGAAGCCAGGCCACACACTGCCATCTATATAAGCTTCAAGACTGCAGAGTCCCCAGGCACACTGACCAGGCTGGTTTGTCCTGTCAGCTGTGTTGGGCCCCAAGCCCACCCCTCTGTGCTGCCTCAGCCCCTCCATGCACGAGGACCAGCTCACAAAAGAGAAGCAAGGCCTGAGAATGTCGGCAGCCCACGCTCCTATGGCCTCGTGGTTCAGACCAAGAGGGTGTGTTTCTGACTTTTTACCCATATTTTCTTTTTATCTTTCTTCCCCTTCTCCAGGGTTCGATTAGATAGATTTTTCTTTTACTTCATCTTTTCTCTATCACAGATTGCCTGTATATAAAATTATCTGATCTAGTTTGGCCAGGCCCGGCATTTTAGACTGTTAAATGGNGGTGTGTTTCTGACTTTTTACCCATATTTTCTTTTTATCTTTCTTCCCCTTCTCCAGGGTTCGATTAGATAGATTTTTCTTTTACTTCATCTTTTCTCTATCACAGATTGCCTGTATATAAAATTATCTGATCTAGTTTGGCCAGGCCTGGCATTTTAGACTGTTAAATGGGAGCTATAGAGATTTAGAAAATTATTTTTCTTTCAACAGCCTCTGGCTTTTAAAGCCACTGATTTGCTGTATTGAAAGTCATAAAATAAATGATTTTTTTTCACTTCCTTAACAGTCTTAATCTCACTTCACCCCAAGGCAGATGGATGCCTTGAGTTGTTTGTATGTTGAAAGTAAAAAATAAAATAAAAGCATCTGAACTTTCTTCTAAGTAGCATTTCTTACTATTTGTATCACTACTGACTTAACAAATTTTACTCATTGTTAACTTATCAAGTTAGAAGAAGGATGGAAAAGCTTTCTGATTAACAGCTTTATTGGAATGCTGATTACCTATAAAGAATTTCAAATACTGGCAAGGATGCTGTATTCAGAGTCTGAATCATTAATTTAACAGATTACTTACTGAGTTGCTATTATATACTAGCCATAACTCTTGGCACTAGGAAACATTCTGTAAGCAAGACAGGCGTGACCTCTGTACTCTAAGCGCTGAAATTCTCGGGCAAGGAGTCATACACATATACACATATACATACATATGCCCAGATACATACATGAGAGAAACAGAAGTGAGAAGAGCCAGTGTGAAGAAATAAAGTCGTTTACTGTGCCCCAAGAGACGGGGTGACTTTTGCATGGAGTAGCAATCTAAAGCTGCTCAGAGAGTGACTTTTAAGCTAAAATCAGAATGACAAGAAGGAATCTGGCATATGAAGATAAGAAAGAAAAGACAGAGCCATTTGAAAAGCCCTAAAGGGAAACATCAAAACTTGGCCAGTTCAAGAAATTGAGAGAGAAATGTCTTCAGTCTGGCCTGAGGGTAAAATGCAAAGAGAAAAGTAGAATAGAAATTGGAAAGGTCAATGAAAGTGATTATGCAGGGCTTTGTAAACAAAGAGAAAAGGTTTGGGTTTTATTCGAGTGCAAAGGGAGGCCATCCCATAAGATGCTTTTGATAGGGGAATAATTTTACCTTTGGGGAAAGACTGTGGGAGGCGAAAGTGGAAGCAAAACTCGTCTTAGAATAATACCTGGTGACTGCCAACGAAGGCTCAGGCTAGAGAGATAGTAGTATAAAGAAAGTGGATGCATTTAGTACACGTTTTGGAGGTAAAATGAGCAGGAATTTTTGATGAATGATAGAGGAATCAAGAATAATTTCTTTGCTTTTGGCATGTTCTGAAAAGATATATAGAGTTAGAATGAGCATATATCCATCCTCAATCTGCATAACTTATAGTCCTGGATTCCTCTTTAGTTCCGTTAAATTGCAGCTCATAATCCACAATTCTGTCCCTCCTAGAAGGGCAAGGAGGTGGTAAATATCACAGACATGAGGACTGAGTGCCTCTGGCAGCCGGTGAATAGGTAAATGACCTGTATCTATCTAGTGGAGGGGCATGGCTGNTTCCGTTAAATTGCAGCTCATAATCCACAATTCTGTCCCTCCTAGAAGGGCAAGGAGGTGGTAAATATCACAGACGTGAGGACTGAGTGCCTCTGGCAGCCGGTGAATAGGTAAATGACCTGTATCTATCTAGTGGAGGGGCATGGCTGCCATCACGGGGTAGAGAAAGATGTTATTCCTTGAAGAGGGTTGGGACAAAGCTTCAACCGAGTCTACATGGCATTCAAAAAATGAACCTCTTTCATGTTTGCTTTTTCCCTTTTTATTCCTCTTATTATACTTCCCTATTCTCCAGGTTTCTTCTCCTTCTCTTTTTCTTACTTCTGAATATTTGTTAGTTTTGCCCTTCACCATCACGATCGTGTCATAGTCATCACCATCAGCACCACCATCATTGCTGCCATTATTTATTGAGTATTAAACCAGCACACACTGACAGTCTATAATACTTCCTGAAACTTCCCTGGGGGAGATGTGATAGACCCCTTGAAAGGTACCCTGGGCTTGACAAGACAAAGCAGCTTACCCAAGGCTAAGTCACCCAGCCAGGAAGTGGCAGAGCTGAGTGTGAAAACAAGTTTGTCTGCCTAAGCTCTCAGGCTCTGTGACTCCTCTCTCCTTCCTTCATATTCCTCGTCTTCTCTTTCCCATCCCTCTCTCGTTTCTTCTTTCTCCACTTCATTCTGGCTTCCCCTGACCTCCTCCTGGCCTGTCTATCTTTCCTTCTTCCGTCTCTTCTCCCATTGCCTTCTACTCTAGTCAGACTACCCTGTCTCGTCCCTCTGTCTTATCTGGCTATTTCTGATCTGAAATTTGCTTTATTATTACAAATAGAAATTAGAAGCTATGGACCAGTAGAACTGAGAGAACTTCAGGAGCGGAGCCAAGGCTTAAAAGCAGGTCAGTGTAGCTTCTTTTCCATAGAAACACTGCTCCTAACATAGAAATACAGACGGAGGCAGAAACCATCTTTTTTCATTGTCACCTGGTGGGTCCTGCCTTGACTCTCACATCCAGAGTCAGGCCATTTGCAGAAACTATTCTCTCTGCCCTGACATCTAGCCCAGTTCCTCTGTACATGTGGGACCTTTGTCATATACTCAACCAGGCTCATAAGCACTTAAAAGATCATTTTTCCTATACTACATGTCCAAAAGAGTTGTGATTATCCTATAACGGTTCTCTGCTTAAATATAAAAGCTCAGTTCAGTTCATTCGCTCAGTAGTGTCCGACTCTTTGCGATCCCATGAATCGCAGCACGCCAGGCCTCCTTGTCCATCACCAACTCCCGGAGTTCACTCAGACTCACATCCATCGAGTTCGTGATGCCATCCAGCCATCTCATCCTCTGTCATCCCCTTCTCCTCCTGCCCCCAATCCTTCCCAGCGTCAGAGTCTTTTCCAAGGAGTCAACCCTTCGCATGAGGTGGCCAAAGTACTGGAGTTTCAGCTTTAGCATCATTCCTTCCAAAGAAATCCCAGGGCTGATCTCCTTCAGAATGGACTGGTTGGATCTCCTTGCAGTTCAAGGGATTCTCAAGAGTCTTCTCCAACACCACAGTTCAAAAGCATCAATTCTTTGGTGCTCAGCCTTCTTCACAGTCCAACTCTCGCATCCATACATGACCACTGGAAAAACCATAGCCTTGACTAGACGGAC
>SJYW01049628.1:1210953-1227231 GCA_006410735.1 Raphicerus campestris
CAGACACCAACCTTTTTGGCACCAAAGACCAGTTAGTTCATGGAAGACAATTTTTCCATGGACTGGGAGGGCTGGGGGGATGGCTTTGGGATGACTGCAGCACGATAGGGTTCACACTCCTATTAGAATCTAACACTGCTGTTGACCTGATAGCAGGCAGTGCTCAGGCGGTAATGTGAGCAATGGGGAACGACTGTAAATACAGACGAAGAAGCTTCGCTTGAGTGTCCACCACTCACATCCACCACTCACATCCTGCCGTGCGGCTGGCTCCTAACCATGGTACTGATCCATGGCCCAGGGGTTGGGGACCCCTGGTTTAAGGCGCATCCTGCCTTACAAACATAAGGCGGATGCTCTGTCATGTCCGACTCTGCAACCCTATGCCTGTAGCCCGCCAGGCTCCTCTGTCCATGTGATTCTCCAGGCAGGAATACTGGAGTAAGTTGCCATGCCCTCCTCCAGGGGATCTCCCTGACCCCGGGATGGAACCTGCATCTCTTACTTCTCCTGCATTAGCAAGCAGGTTCTTTGCCACCAGCATGACTTGGGAAGCCCATTCCTGAGTAAACAGCAGAGCAAAAGATTTATCAGTATCTGGGTATTTTTATACCAGCTTCAGAGAAGTGTTTTATATCTTCCAATAACTTTGTGGGATTAGAGATTCTCACTACATGCTGGGAATATCTTCCCATTTCAGACAGAATAGGACATGTGTCCTTCCACAAGCCATGAAAAAGGACTAACAAATGGAAGTTGCCCTGGGTGTTGATTTTCAAGTTACAGGAAAGCATTCCTAAGGAACTGCCTCCATAGTTACAGGCATGCGCTCAGAGGCTTAGGTGGGGCAGCAGAGAAGAGGGACATGCTCTTCCAGTCACTATTTGCAGAACATTTTTTAAAAAAGATTTTTCCGATGTGGGCCATTTAAAAAGTCTTTATTGAAGTTTACTCAGGAATGGGCTTCCCAGGCTGTGCTAGTGGCAAAAACCCTGCCTGCCAGTGCAGGAAATGTAAAAGACTCTGGTTTGATCCCTGGGTAGGGAAGACTCCCTGGAGCAGGACATGGCAACCCATTCCAGTATTCTTGCCTGGAGAATTCCGTGAACGAAGAGCCTGGCATGCTATAGTCCACAGGGCAACACAGAGTCGGGCATGACTAAAGCAACTTAGTACACGTTCACTCACTGAGGAATAATGGCAAAATTCTTTGAAAGACAGTGTCAGAGACACTTCTTATATTATAAACTAATCATTCCAGGACAAACTTACAGGATTCTGATGTATTTTAGATTTAATGATAAATTATGACATTCCTGTAATATGCTGAGATAAGCAGTTCATTCAGTCCGATGACCATGAAATTTCAATTCTATGTTCACTATTTAAAATAGGGATCCTGTGAATCCACTTGAATCATGTGCTCAACAGTCAAATTAGTGCTTTCAAATACAGTTTCATGAACACATAGTATTTGGTAACAACAAGTAAAAACAAACCTAGTGGAAAGAACACACAAGAAAAAAAATGAAAAATGGTTTAAAGTATCAATATATGTGCGCTGAGAATCATCTTTTTGAACAAGCCTTGATTGGTTTGTATAGGAAAAGCCAAGAAAATGTTCCCAGTCAAGCAATAGTTTCTTTGTCTTTATATATCTTTATAGTTTGCATTATCACTTGCTATTTATAGAAAGACAGGCTAGTGACCTTGACACAAAGCTTGCAGACTTTTCCTTGTGCGTAACTCATGGTTGGTGCTTTCTTGGCCCCTGCAAGGAGAACCAACGAACTCCAATGGGTATTTGGTACATGCTTGGGAAAGCTAAGTTACACTGAAGAGAATACAGCTCATATTTTACTCATGATGAATTACAGTTTCTTGGTGGAAGGATGGTGCTGAAAACAAAACGGTCTTTGAGACCCCTCAAATTTTTCAAAGTGACCTGGGGGCTTTAGCAGTCAGAGCTAAAAATAAGGAGCTGTTTATAAGCCTTTCCAAACTGGAGGAGAAAGACTCAAAATTCCTTTAACAGTCTCCTAACTATCCAATTTCCTCCCATCAAGGAAAGTGACATTGACAATTCTGAATTAAATGAAATCTCAGCAACTGTAGAGTTCTTTTATTTTTTAAAGATTTTTTTTGATGTGGACCATTTTTAAAGTCTTCATTGAATTTGTTACAATATGGCTTTTGTTTCATGTTTTGGTTTTTTGACCACGAGGCATGTGGGAGGATATTAGCTCCAATACCAGGGATCAAACCTGCACCCCCTGAGATGGAAGGCTAAGTCTTAAACACTGGACCATCAGGGAAGTCCCCACCATAGATCTGTTTAATTAGGGAATTAATACTAACANGAGGCATGTGGGAGGATATTAGCTCCAATACCAGGGATCAAACCTGCACCCCCTGAAATGGAAGGCTAAGTCTTAAACACTGGACCATCAGGGAAGTCCCCACCATAGATCTGTTTAATTAGGGAATTAATACTAACAGAAATTGAAAAATTCAAAAATATAATTGCAGCTCAAAATTATAGATTTTCTGGTATCTATGCCATCATTTACATAAGGTAGAAGACCATTCTGACTAAGAAAAGACAGCTTTGAAAAGCAGCAATAAAAAAATAAAAGAAATCAAAACCCAGCAGCTAGGGCTGCACTTCATTCACAAATATGTATCTAAGACTTTATTTCTACCTTTGTAAGCTAGGAACACAATGAAGAAGAAAGTGTTCATTTTCATTTTCTCTTTACTAGAATTTTCTAGTTGTGATTGTGAATTGAGTTCAAGCATGAAACATCACTTTTTCAGATAAATTTCTGCCCCAAAAAAGTACATTTAACAAATTCCACAAGCTGTAATAATTTGCCTTGGCCTTTTTCGCTCTCCCTGCTTGCTGGTTTGTTCATTCATTTATTCACTGCTCATTTAACAAATTTTCCAACATCTAACCTCATGTCCTCATACATCCCAGGGCCTCAAACATTGTTCAGTTGGTACCTTCCTACTTATTTCCCAAAGTATCTAGGAAAAATATCAGTCATTGTCACTCTTATCTCGGGAAAATTTCAGGAGACACATAGCAAGCATCCTTCCTGAGAGGAGTTTTGCTTTTCATGTGTCTACACGGGTTTATTCTTCATGCCTCTGTTGTATAGATGGGAGTTGCATAATGATGGTTGAGCCATCATTAACTGGCTCAACTCAGAATACAAAAAACCGTGCAAGTGAAAATTTGAGAAGCTCGAATTCCTCTGGGTTTGGATTCTTGAATCTACTCAGCTGACTTTAATATAACTATCATTTATAAGTAAGAGAGGATTTGAGTACTTTGGCACAAATTCAGTAAAATACCTGAGTATTTCTTCATCCACAGTATGCTACTTCATTCTATGTGATAGTCACAATGGAAAACTGTCCCTCTTCCCTTCTTTCTCATCATAAAACTAATGACTAATGAACACCGTTCATCGCTGATGTCCCAAACATAGAAATCATCATTGACTCTTCTCCCACAACTTTTAATCCAGGATTTCTCAGTCTTGGCATCACTGATATTTGGAGTTGAATAATCCATATTGTGAGGATGCTGTCCTGGTCACAGCAGGATATTTAGCAGCATCCAGGGCTTTGCAGGTGATACCGGTGGTAAGGAATCCACCTACCAATGCAGGAGACACAGTAGTCATGGGCTGAATCCCTGGGTCGGAAAGACGCCCTGGAGTAGGAAATGGCACCCCACTCCAGTATTCTTGCCTGGAGAATTCCATGGGGAGAGAAGCCTGCTTACAGTCCATGGGGCCATAAGAAGTCACATGCTACTGAGCAACTGAGCACTGGCTGACTTCTCCATGCTAACAGCATGTCCCCAGCAATCACAACCAAAAATGTTCCCAGACATTTTCAAATATCCCCTGGGGGAGGGGGGTGAAAATCATTCTCAACTAAGAATCACTGAAGCCAGAAGCAAATCCTAAAAGCTGAAGTTCCAAAATTTATCTTAAATCTAAATCTATCATCTGACCCAGATCTAAGCTCTCACCACTCACCTGGACCACAGCAACAGCTTTTCACTGTAACCCCTTCAGTCTATTTTCTGTTCTATAGTCAGCATGATCTTTTAAAAATCTCAATCACATTATATCATTTCTCTTCTTAAAGTCTTTCAATGGCTTCTCATTGCACTGGGAACTGCTCACCATGTCACCTCCCAGCACTCTCCCCTTGTTCATGGTTCTCAACTGTCATTACTTTTATCCTATTTTTCAAACCTGCCAAGTTTTCCACTTCAGAACATTCATATACTCTCCTCGGAATGCTGGCTTTTTTTGTAGCATTCAAGAGTTTATTGAAGTATCATTTCTCAGCAAGTTTTTCCAGAATCATCATCTGTAAATAACTCCCTTCTCCCCCAAACACTATATGTCATTACCCTATATTAATTGTATTGCAGTCTCATCTAATCATCTTTATTTGGATTTACAAGTCACTTTTCATTTTTTACTTTACTTTTCATTTCATTTATATTATTTTCATTTTATACATTTAAAATAATATATGATTTTTATATGATTAACTCTACTCGAATCAATTCAATGTGGTACATATATTGTGGCTCAGCTGGTAAAGAATCCACCTGCAATGCAGGAGACTTGGGTTTGATCCCTAGGTTAGGAAGATCCCCTGGAGAAGGGAAAGGCTACCCACTCCAGTATTCTGGCCTAGAGAATTCCATGGACTGTATAGTCCATGGGGTCACAAAGAGTTGGACACAACTGAGCAACTTTCACTTCACACATACACAATGGAATATTACTTGGCTGTTAAAAAGAATGAAGTAATGCCATTTGCAGCAACACGGATGCACCTAGAGAGTGTCATACTTACTAAGCACACCAGACAGAGGAGAAATATCATATGACATCCCTTGTATGTGAAATCTAAAAAGAAATGATACAAATGAACTTATTTATAAAACAGAAAGAGACTCACAGACTTAGAAAATGAACTTATGGTTGCAGGGGCAAAGGATAGTTGGGGACTTTGCAAAGTCTTGTACACACTGAAAAAAAAAAAAAAGAATTCAGAGGATTCTTATCTCATCCAGAGTTAAAACAAAAGCCCTTCCAATCACCTACAAGACCCTGCATGATCTGGACCACATCTACCTTCCCTGCATGATTTCCTAACATTTGCCTCTCAAAACTTGANGAAGGTCCTGTACACACTGAAAAAAAAAAAAGAATTCAGAGGATTCTTATCTCATCCAGAGTTAAAACAAAAGCCCTTCCAATTACCTGCAAGACCCTGCATGATCTGGACCACATCTACCTTCTCTGCATGATTTCCTAACATTTGCCTCTCAAAACTTGAGCCACATGCTGGCCTTCCTTCTGCTCCCAAACATGCCCAGCACATACCCAGTTCAGAGCCTTGGCACTGGCTGCTCTCCAGTCAAATGCTGGACCCTAGACGTCCCATGACTCTCACATCCACTGGGTCAAGTGACCTCTTGTTAGAAGGGCTGGCCCTGACTACATTATGTAAAAAAGTAAGAAAGAAAATGCAGCCCTGATCTACCATCAGCTTGGAGCTGTCCTCGCTATTATAGCCAGGCAAATGCATTTTTCTCTTGAATTATAAACAATTTTACAGAACACCAACATTAGACAAGGCTACTTTGTGATGTGATCAGTTCAGTTCAGTCACTCAGTCGTGTCCGACTCTTTGTGACCCAATGAATGACAGCACGCCAGGCCTCCCTGTCCATCACCAACTCCTGGAGTTCACCCAGACTTATCAAGACAAAAAACAAAAGCTGTCTGTAGTTGTGGTGAGTAGAGACTGAAAGGGAGAGAGAGGAACATTGTCAAACACTCTTTCTCCTGCTAATATGAGTGACTGCTCCATCTTTATCAATTTCAGCCGTAGCTCCACTTTGTGCCCTATACCTCACATATTAAGACTATTGAGCAAATCATAGAATTGCTTTGACTTTCTAACAGTAACCAATCAAGAGCAAAACCTCACTTCCCTGAAAGTTCTCCAAAATCACACAACACAAGCTCAAGCCCTGTAATAAGGCTTGTCTTAACAACCTCTTACCAAGACATCCCAGTTTCCTATGGTGTGCAGTCTTCTTCATTGCTATGAGTTAATAAACCCAACTTTGTGTGACTGCAGGTGTGTTTATGTTAGATCTTGCTTAGTGGGGTGGGGGGCGGCATCAACAATAGCATCACCAACCTCAAGAAGCATGCTCCATGACTTTAAGTAACATGGCAATAAACACCAGGTTGCTGGGAGGATCCAAGTGTACACCTCTTGTTTATGTGCCACTTGATAAGTGCCATCTGTCACCCTTAAAGATGTCCCACTTTGGAAGATAAATCATGTGGTCACCATATCTTTAATTTGCACTATTTTTCACAATAGCCCTTATCACCATCTACAACATGATACTTTTTGTTTGTTTCCTCTCTGCACCCTTTGTCCCCCGCTCCTGCTCCTCAACTAGAATTTAATTCCCACAGTACAGAAACTTTACCTAATTTTTTGGCCTCACCATATGGCTTGTAGGATTTTATTTCCCTAACTAAGGATTGAACCTGGGGCTGTGGTAGTGAAAACTCAGAGTCCTAACCACTGGACTGCTAGGGAATTCTAAATTTTTTTTTTAAGTGTTCTATCCTTATTACCTAGAACAGTTCTTTGCATACAGAAGGCTCCCAGTAAATATCTGCTGAATGAATTAACTAATCAAAAGTTGTAATACTACAGGAGGTCTTTGAGCTAGGAACAACTTTAAAAAAATCATCCCAACATATATATCAGTCAGATTTCTATATATTAACCTGTAGAAACAAATAAAAATTTAGCACCATTTATTCTGAAAGCAAATGAAATGCTTAGATTTACACTTTAAAAATATGCACAAGATCTATATATTGAAAATTACAAAATGCTAATGAAAGAAATCAAATAGAAGTTTATGAATTGGAAGATTCAACACAGTGAAGATGTCAGATCGCCCCCAAAGTTGAACAACCAGCTTAATGAAATTCTGAGACAAGCTTATTCTAAAATTCATGTGGAAAGGTATAGGCCGTAGGATAGCTAAATTAAATAAGAATACAATAGAAGGAATTGTTCTGATACAAAGGCCCACTGAAAAGCTATAATAGTAAGTGGAATAAACATACAGGTTCAATGACCAGTACAGATAATCCACACACTTATGCCCACTTGATTTTTTTACAAAGGTGTAAAGCATTTTAAGGGAAGGAAGATAACTTTTTCATCAAATGATGCCAAGTAATTGGACTTCCATGGGCAAAAGAAAAGAACCTAAACATCACACATTACTCAAAAACTAACTCAAAATTTAAGCATGTAAGTCCATGTAAAACATAAAGTTATACAACTTTTGAGCTTCCCTGGTGGCTCAGAGGTGAAGAATTTGCCTGCCAATGCAGGAGTTGCAGGGTCGATCCCTGGGTTAGGAAGATCCCCTGCAGAAGGAAACGGCAACCCACTCCAGTATTCTTGCCTGGGCAATCCCATGGACAGAGGAGCCTGATAGGCTACAGTCCATGGGGTCACAGAAGAGTCAGACACAACTTGGTGAATACACAACAATAATACATGTATAGGGAAAAAAATAAAATCTTCGGGATCTATGGCTACACAAAGAGTTATTAGACCGGACATCAAAGGAAAATTTGGTAACTCAGATCCCATCAAAACTAAGAACATTTGTTCTGCAAAGATCCTGTTCAGACAATGAAAAGACAAGTTGCAGAGTGAGAAAACGTATTTGCATGCTACATATCCAACAATAGACTGTTATCTAGGTAAACAAAGTTCTCTGGGAACAACAGTTCTTATAAAATGCAATTTGAAAACAGGCAAAAGATATGAAGAAATGGGACTTCCCTGGTGGCCTAGGGATCAAGAATCTACCTTGTAATGCAGGGGATGCAGGTTTAATCCCTGGTCAGGAACTAAGATACCATGGGCCACAGAGTGGCTAAGCCTGGGTGCCGCAGCTACTGAGCCCACGTGCCGCAGCTACTGAGCCCACGTGCCACAGCTAGAGAGCCTAGGCACCGCAACAAAAGATCCTGCATGACACAACAAAGGTCCTGTGTGCTGCAGCTGAGACCTGACGCAGCCAGATAAATAAGTACTTTTTAAAAGAGATAAAAAAGACACGATGGAATATTACTCAGCTACAAAAAGAAATGCATTTGAGTCAGTTCTAATGAGGTGGATGAAACTGGAGCCTATTATACAGAGTCAAATAAGTCAGAAAGAAAAACACCAATACAGTATATTAACGCAAATATATGGAATTTAGAAAGATACTAACAACGATCCTATAGGCAAGGCAGCTAAAGAAACACAGACGTAAAGAACAAACTTTCAGACTATGAGAAGGTGAAGGTGGGATGATTTGAGAGAACAGGATTGAAATTTGTATGTGTAAATCTGATGACCAGTGCAAGTTTGATGCATGAAGCAGGGCACTCAAAATCAGTGCTCTGGGACAACCCAGACAGATGAAGTCGGGGGTGGGTGGTTCAGGATGGGGGGGACACATGTGCACCCATGGCTGATTCATGTTGATGTATGGCAAAAACCACCACAATATTGTAAAGTAATCATCCTCCAATTAAAATTAATTAATTTTTTAAAAAGACCTGAAGAGCCCTTTCACTGAAGAGAATGTACAGATGGCAAATAAGCACATGAAAATATGATTAACTTTTGTGTTAGGTTATATAATATATATATATATATATATATATATGTTAACCTATTTATATATATGTATATTAACCTACCTATTAGGAAAATGCACATTAAAAACACAACAACATGGGACATCACCAAATACCCATCAAAACAGCTAAAATAAACCTAGCATGAGGGCTGAGTTGTATCTGACTCTCTTTGTGACCCCACAGATGGTAGCCTGCCAGGCTCCTCTGTCCATGGGATATTTTAGGCAAGAATACTAGAGTGAGTTGCCATTTCTTCCTTCAGGAGATCTTCCCAACCCAGGGATAGAACCCATGTCTTCTGCATCTCCTGCATTAGCAGGCAGTTTCTTTACCACTGAGCCCCCTCGAAAGCCCAAGATAAAACTTGGTGATAACCTCAAGAGCTGGCAAGCATGCTGAGAAACTGGATCACTCGTGTATTGCTGATGGGAATGGAAAATGTTCAGCCACTCTGGGAAACAGTCTGGTGGTTTCTTATGAAACAAAACATGTAATTATCATATGACCCAGAAATTGTGCTCTGTAGCATCAGAGAGATGAAAATTTATGTGCTCCCCAAAACCTTTATATCATGTTTATAGAAGCTTTATTCACAGTAGTCAAACAGTGGGAGCAAGTCAGATGCTTTTAAGAGGATAATGGTTAAACAAACTCTGGTATATCATGAAATACTACTCAGCAATTAAAAAAAACAAAACTATAAACTACTGACACACACAAAACTTGAATGCATCTCCAAGTTTGGAGGAATTCTTGCTGGATGACACAGCTTGACCAAGACATGGGGTCTGGTGAACCAGAGCAGCAGATTCCAGTCCCCCCTGTCCCTTTGGCTGAGTGCTCAATGGTTAAGTCACAGAGCTAGCAAAGATGGGAATAGAGTTTACTCTGGCTATTATCTGCCTACAACAGTAGGGCCCCTTTGCCTCGAGGAAAACTTGAATCGAAAAGCATAAAAGCCCTTTTAAAAATAGTGGGAGGGACTATATTTTATTTGTTGTTATTGTTTGTTTTGTTGCAAAGCATGCTTCTGTGTAGCACATACTATCAGCCGCTGTGAGAAATAAAGCCACAAAGTCTATAGGAAATTCAAAGAAACTCTTCTTTTAATCACTAAGCATTAAAAGCAAAAACAAAAAACCTTACATCACTGAAGATTCTCATGAAGGCTATAGTGTGAAGGCTGCTCCCACACTTTGGAGTGGATGCACGTAGCTTTTTGTATTAAAGTCTTCTCTCGATATACAGACATTCGCCCAACGGTGGAATCACTGGCTCATATATAACTCTCCTTTTAGTTTTTTTAAGGAAACGCCATACTGTTCTCCACAACGGCTGCATGAATTTACATTCCCACTAACAGTGTAAGAGGGTCTTTTTTTGTCTACATCCTCTCCTGCACTTATTATTTGTAGACTTTTTACTGATGGCCATTTAAAATTAATTTTTATTGGCGTACAGTAGCTTTACAACATTGTATTAGTTTCAACTGTGCAGCAAAGTGAGTCAACTCTATGTGTACATAGATNTGTAAGAGAGTCTTTTTTTCTCTACATCCTCTCCTGCACTTATTATTTGTAGACTTTTTACTGATGGCCATTTAAAATTAATTTTTATTGGCGTACAGTAGCTTTACAACGTTGTATTAGTTTCAACTGTGCAGCAAAGTGAGTCAACTCTATGTGTACATAGATTCCCTCTTTTTTTTTTTATTTCCTTCCCATTTAGGTCACCAGAGAACACTGGTTAGGGTTCCCTGAGCTATATAGTAGGTTCTTATAGTTATCTATTTTTATACATAGTATCAATAGGGTATATATATGTCAATCCCAATCTCCCAATTTATCCCCCTCCCCTGTTCCCTGTAGTGTCCATACATTTATTCTCTATTTCTGTTCTGCAAATAAGATCATTTATAACATTTTNCCTTCCCATTTAGGTCACCAGAGAGCACTGGTTAGGGTTCCCTGAGCTATATAGTAGGTTCTCATAGTTATCTATTTTTATACACAGTACCAATAGGGTATATATATGTCAATCCCAATCTCCCAATTGATCCCCCTCCCCTGTTCCCTGTAGTGTCCATACATTTATTCTCTATTTCTGTTCTGCAAATAAGATCATTTATAACATTTTTCTAGATTACACATAAACACATTAATATGCAATATATTTTTTTCTCTTTCTGCCACACTTTGCTCCCTATGACAGTCTCTAGGTCCACCCACATCTCTACAAATGAACAGATTTTGTTCTTTTTGTGGCTGAGCAATATTGCTTTGTATATATGTATCACATGTTCTTTATCCATTCCTCTGCTGATAGGCATTCAGGTTGCTTCTATGTCCTGGCTATTATAAATAGTGCTGCAATGAACACTGGAGTGCAAGTGTCTTTTGAATTATGGTTTTCTCTGGGTATATGGTGGACTTCCCTGGTGGCCCAAACAGTAAAGCATCTGCCTACAATGCAGAAGACCCAGGTTCAGTCCCTGGGTAGGGAAGATCTCCTGGAGAAGGTAATGGCAACCCACTCCAGTATTGTTGCCTAGAAAGTCCCATGGATGGAGGAGCCTGTTAGGCTACAGTCCATGTGGTCACAAAGAGTTGGACACAACTGATCAACTTCACTTTCTTTCACTTTCACTTTCTGGGTATATGACCAGTAGTGGGATTGCTGGGTCATATGGTAATTCTATTTTTAGTGTTTTAAGAAACTTCCATACAATTCTCCACCATGGTTGTATCAGTTTACAATCTGACCAATAGTGTAAGAGTATTCTCTTTTCTCCACACCCTCTCCAGCATTTATTGTTTGTAGACTTTTTAATGATGCCCATTCTGGTGGGTGTGAAGTGCTACCTGATTGCAGCAGCATAAAGAATATCTTTATATTTAACTCTGTATAGAGGTTGCTAAAGAAAATTTGCTTGATCAGATCAGAGACATATAAGCTATAGTTTCTTCATTGTTAAAACAAGGGCGAAATTTTATTCCAAATGGAGGAAATAATTCGCAGAAGATTTTGGCAAATTTCCCAAGGATATTTTAAGTTTTAATGCATTAATAGAGGGAGCAAATATCATAGCACTGCTTAATAGTATCAATCATGTATATTGTAGGCTATGATCAAGATTCGGGACTTAGCAGTCAAGAGCTCTACATTAAAATCTAGGTTCTTCCATCTGCTAGGTGTGAGATCTTGGGCTACTAATTAATCTAAGTCCCAAGTCCTATATTTCACTCAACTTTATCTCTAAAATGAAGATAATAATCCTAACCACTTCATCCAAATCAACTATCACTATAGGAATTAGTGCTAATATATTTGTCTATATTCTGTGAAAAATCTTCTAAAGCAGAACATTAAATTATATTTATTCTTTCTGTAAATTGAAACCAGACAGTATTTTCCTGTCATGATGCTGAAATTTCCTATTTTGAATGTTCAAGGAACCTTATTCTTAATCATTTTCAATCTATTCCAGGCTCTGTCTAAGAAGTTTTAAAATCATGTGACTTGATCACCTTAGACAATTGCTAGAAAATCACTGTAGAGAGATTAGTTTCTCTTTTCCCACAAACTTAACGCGAAATCGATCTACACTCTGCTCACAATTCACAATCAAGCCAAGTCAAGCCTTAAATTTATATCACATGATAAAGTCAAGAAATATACCTTTTGATGTAAAATTTATTTTATCAAGTTAATTTTTAAGTCATGTTACATATATATTTGTAAATTTTCTATAATATGAAAGTAGGATATAAGATTTTGTTTATATAAAAGAGTATATGTTTAAAAATCCTGGGAAAACTAATCTGATTCTATGAATATGGTAATAATCAGCACAATCTGAATCTGTTTATTCTGAGGACAACTTTATTCTAACTATGCCAAATGAAGTTAATTGCCCCTGAACTTTCAAAGTTGAAACACAAACATCAGAATAAGCATTTTATATCAGAAAATGAAACTTTTTTTAAAAGTTTCTAAGTGGCACATTCTTATACATAAGATTTGATTCTAGTCGAATATAGTTCCCAAACACATTCATAACACCTGAAAAATATTACATTTATATAGCATTAAAAATTAAAGTACATGAATATGTATATATTTAATCCTTTAAATTTTTTCTTAAATACATCAAGGGCCATCTCTATAAAATGTAGAGCTGCTGTATTTCTCAAACCATACTTTCCAANCAAACACATTCATAACACCTGAAAAATATTACATTTATATAGCATTAAAAATTAAAGTACATGAATATGTATATATTTAATCCTTTAAATTTTTTCTTAAATACATCAAGGGCCATCTCTATAAAATGTAGAGCTGCTGTATTTCTCAAACCATACTTTCCAAATCAAAACCATTTATCCCAAGGGACAATTCCATTAGGTTCTATTTTCCTGGATATGACCTAGAATTTACAAGTCTGAGTTAGCTTAAGATCTAAATATTTATGAATCATTCCTGTATTATAACCAATTCTTGGATAATAGAGTTTCCTGTGATTATTTGAAGTCTTAAAAAGTGTAATCCATCACACAGAAAGCTATAAAATTCTACTTGTTAACATTCTGGAACTATTTTTACAATATAATGGATTTTGTTTTGTTTTGCCAATGGTGAGTCAATGGTAATTAATGCAAATTGATTGTACCATTATTAGCATTAATGGACATATTCATGGAGCACACATCAACACTCTTACAGAAGTTATGCATTTGTTAGCATGGCAAAATGAGGGAACCACAGGAAGGAAAATCTATTTATAGGCGAGAGCCCAGGAAAACCTGCTGGGAACACATGTACCACTTTGGATAACTAGTCAAGGACATTTTGTTATTTAAAAAATTATCCAAGGTCAGAAATACATAGATTGAAGAACAGGACTTTCAGATAATCATTCAAGGACAGAATTTCAGATGCAGTCTATCAAATTAAGCAAAGGTTATATGCATATTTGAATTATTTTATATGCATTTGGGAAAAACCCAAGATATGCATAATCCTTAAAATTTCTTATCTCAAGTATTACTCACAAGGTCATCCTTTGATGAACTGCAACAAGCAAGATTAGAGTTCTCTTTTAATTTTAGTTTGCAAAGGAAAACTGTCACATTGAGAAAAAGGTTAGATCTCTCCAGCAGCTCATATAGGGACATAATTAATGGTACAAAGACCCAGACAAATTAGTTTCCTAGGCCAGTACTCGGTTTTATATGAGATCACAAAGGTTTATTTTATTGGTAGGAGTAGTTACTGACTCATAATTTTAGCTAATCCCAAATTTGTTTTAACTTTGTTCATCTGTTAAGAAATTCTGGCCAACTCACCATCAACACACACACGAACCCCCAGGTGTCTAGTTATAGAACGTCACTCTGGTCAATGCCGATCCCCAATTAAGACTCAATTTTCGTATCTCCCCATCAACTTGAGCCCTTTCAGAATCCTAATCTTTCAAGACACTACCTTTTACTGTATGGCAATAGGTGGTAACTGGTTAATTGATTAATTAAATCAACTAACGGGTTACTTTGTCAAACAATCTTAACTTCTAGCATTCAACTTCATAAAGTTGATGCTATCATTATCAGGCTCACTTCATAACTGAGAAAACTGAGACACAAGAAAATGGCATTCAAACCCAGGCCTCACAACTAAAAANCAAAACTGTCCTTTTCATCATAGAGTTTTGGAGTGCCAAAGTAGGAAGTCAAGAGATATGTGGAGTAACAGGTAAGTTTGGTGTTGGAGTACAAAATGAAGCAGAGCAAAGACTATCAGAGTTTTGTCAAAAGAACACACTGGTCATAGTAAATACACTTTTCCAACAACCAAAGAGATGACTCTACACATGGACATAACCAGATGTTCAATACTGAAATCAGATTGATTATGTTCTTTGCGGCCAGTGAAGGAGAAGCTCTATTCATTCAGCAAAATCAAGACCTAGAGCTGACTACAGTTCAGATCATGAGCTCCTGACTGCAACATTCAGGCTTAAATTGAAGAAAGTAAGGAAAACCACTAGACCATTCACATATGATCTAAATCAAATCTCTTATGATTATACACTAGAAGTGACAAATAGATTCAAGAGATTAGAGCTGGTAGACAGAGTGCCTAAAGAATCATGGATGGAGATCTGTAACACTGTACAGAAGGTGGTGACCAAAACCATCTCAAAGAAAAAGAAAGGTATGACGGCAAAGTGGTTGTATAAGGAGACTTTACAAATAGTGGAGGAAAGAAGAGAAGTGAAAGGCTAGGGAGAAACAGAAGGAATACTTAACTGAATGCAAAGTTCCAGAGACTAGCAAGGAGAGAAAAGTTTATTGCTTAAATGAACAATACAAAGAAACAGAGGAAAACAATAGAATGAAAAAGACTGGTTCCAAATAGGAAAAGGAGTATGTCAAGGCTGTATATTGTCACCCTGCTTACTTAACTTCTATGCAGAGTACATCATGAGAAATGCTGGACTGGAAGAAACACAAGCTGGAATCAAAATTGCGAGGAGAAATATCAATAACCTCAGATATGCAGATGACACCACCCTTATGGCAGAAAGTGAAGAGGAGCTAAAAAGTCTCTTGATGAAAGTGAAAGAGGAGAGTGAAAAAGTTGGCTTAAAGCTCAACATTCAGGAAACTAATATCATGGCATCTGGTCCCATTACTTCATGGGGAATAGATGGGGAAACAGTGGAAACAATGTCAGACTTTATTCTTGGGGGCTCCAAAATCACTGCAGATGGTGACTGCACCCATGAAATTAAAAGACGCTTACTCCTTGGAAGAAAAGTTATGACCAACCTAGATAGCGTATTCAAAAGCAGAGACATTACTTTGCTGACTAAGGTCCATCTAGTCAAGGCTATGGTTTTTCCTGTGGTAATGTATGGATGTGAGAGTTGGACTGTGAAGAAGGCTGAGTGCTGAAGAATTGATGCTTTTGAACTGTGGTGCTGGAGAAGACTCTTGAGAGTCCCTTGGACTGCAAAGAGATCCAACCAGTCCATTCTGAGGGAGATCAGCCCTGGAATTTCTTTGAAAGGAATGATGCTAAAGCTCAAACTCCAGTACTTTGGCCACCTCATGCAAAGAGTTGACTCACTGGAAAAGACTTTGATGCTGGGAGGGATTGGGGACAAGAGGAGAAGGGGACGACCAAGGATGAGATGACTGGATGGCATCACTGACTCAATGGACGTGAGTCTGAGTAAACTCCGGGAGTTGGTGAGGGACAGGGAGGCCTGGCGTGCTGCAATTCATGGGGTTGCAAAGAGTCGGACACGACTGAGTAACTGAACTGAACTGAACTGAGAGACCTCTTTGAGAAATTTGGAGAGATCAAGAGAATATTTCATGCAAGGATAGGCATGATAAAGGACAGAAACGGTAAGGATCTAACAGAAGCAGAAGATATTAAGAAGAGGTGGCAAGAATACACAGAACTATACAAAAAA
>SJYW01049629.1:0-13472 GCA_006410735.1 Raphicerus campestris
AGCCCTGGAGCTCTTGAGCTGGCCCTGACTGGGCTCTGCATGGTCACAGGTCTGGGATGCTCCAGGCCCTCCTGACTCTGTGGTGCCACCTGCTTTGGAGTTAGGCCCTCAGCACTGGCCTCCCTAACCACAACCTCTCCAGCACTCGAACCTGAATCTGCTGCAATCCATTAGCACTGAGTTCTTCCCTTCTCCAAACATCAGTTCTTTCCCTTACTGCCTGAAAGCCTTCTCTATTCCACCTAAACCCAACATTTCTCCTTGTTCCCTGGACCCCAAAGGGGAATTTATGCCTCACATGCCCTAAGAGGAATCTTTTTCCAAAAGCTGCCCTCCTGCCCTCCCCAGGCCTGGGATGCCTCAAGGATCAGAGTCAATCCGCTGGAAATAGACAGCAGCCCCAGCTCACCACAAAGAGAGAAAGCCCATGGTCTGTGATGAAGACCCAGTACAGTCCAAAAAAAAAAAAAAATTGTATCAACAACCATCAAAATTAGGATCTCTAAAAAATCAAAACAGTTGAGAAACCTATATCACTTTTCAAGAAAAGAAATAAGACGGGGCAGTCCTAAGATGGCAGAGGAATAGGATGGGGAGACCACTTTCTCCCCCACAAATTCATCAAAAGAACATTTAAACGCTGAGTAAATTCCACAAGACAAGTTCTGAATGCTGGCAGAGGACAGCAGGCACCCAGAAAAGCAGCCCATTGTCTTCGAAAGGAGAAAAAAATAAAAATATAAAGATCACTGTAAACTAAAAAAGAAAGAAAGAAGACACAAATTACAATAAAGTAAAGAAGAGATGTCTTTATTGGTTCCACATACATAAAAATAAGGAGAAAACATTATGAACAAATTATGCCAATTAATTGGTTGGCTTAGGTGAAATGGACAACTTTCTTAAAGATAAAAATTACTAAAAGTGACTCAATGCAAAAGGAAAGATAAATTTTAATTAAACCATCACAAATAAAAAGTTCTAGGCCCATAGATTTATAGTGGTGAATGTCATAAAATATTAAAGAAATAAAAACAATCCTCTATAAATGCTTTAAAAAATGAATGCCAAACAAACCTTCCTAACTCATCTGTTGAGGCCAATATTCTCTTCATCATATTTTCAGGAAAAAGATATTACAGGAAAAGTAGAAATTCATACCCTTTATAAAAATATACTAACAAAATATTAGGAATTCAAATCCAGCAACATATAAGAGAAGTGGCACATAAAGACAGAGTACTATTTATCCAAGGAATACATGATTCATTTAACATTCAAAGTCAATCAAGGTAATCCAACATATTAACAGAATAAGGTAGAAGAGTCTCCTATGATCACCTCAATTGAAGCTGAAAATATGTTTGACATAGTCAAAATATTCATAATAAAACATATCCATAAACTAAGATAAAAAGAAAGTTCTTCAACATTATGAGCTGCACCTACAAAAGACATAATAATGCAGGGGACACAGGTGGGCTCTCTGGTCCAGGAGGACTCCACATGCCATGGACAACTAAGCTCATGTGCCACAACGACTGATCCCAAACTCCAGAGCCCACAAGCCACAACTAATGAGCCCATGCACCACAACTACTGAGGCCCACACACCCTACAATTGACATAAAAGTTAATGGTGAAATATTGAATGCCTTCCCCCTAAAATTGAGACAAAAGCTAAGATGCCCACTTTCATGAATTTTCCGGAACTGGCAGTACTGACCAATGAAGCAAAAGAATGAAAAAGAAACACACACTGAAAAGGTGGATGTAAAAGTGTACAAAAGAACATCAAAGCATGAAGAAAAGAAGCTGATGGGCAGATTAATTGAAAAGGAACTTGTGGTACATATACAAAATGGAATATTACTCAACTATAAAAAGGAACACATTTAAATCAGTTCTAATGAGATGGATAAACCTGAAGCCTATTTTACAGAGTGAAGTAAGTAAGAAAAAGAAAGACAAATACTTTATATTAATGCACAATCTTACATGCAGGGCAGCAAAGGAGACACAAACACAAAGAACAGACTTGGAGAAGGGGAGAGAACAGCATTGAAATACAAACATTACCATATATAAAACAGATGACCACTGTGAATTTGATGCATGAAGCAAGGCACACAATGCTGGTTCTCTGGGACAACCTAGAGAGATAGGATGGGGAAGGGGGAGGGAAAGGGGTTCAGGATGTGGGGGACACATGTATACCTATGGCTGATTCATGTTGATGTACGGCAAAAAAAGTTACAATATTATAAAATAATGATCTTCCAGTTAAAATAAATATGTTAATTTAAAAATCAATATCATTAAGCCTTTCAGTACAACAGTAATAAAACAAAACTTCCTCAATCTAATAAAAGGCATCAAANCCTGGGAAACTGAGAGCAAAAAGATCCTCATGAATGAGGAGGTAGAGAGGATGTGGCCAACACCCACAGTGTGAGAAAGGATCCTGCAGGAAAACTCAGTTCAGCCCTGGAGCTCTTGAGCTGGCCCTGACTGGGCTCTGCATGGTCACAGGTCTGGGATGCTCCAGGCCCTCCTGACTCTGTGGTGCCACCTGCTTTGGAGTTAGGCCCTCAGCACTGGCCTCCCTAACCACAACCTCTCCAGCACTCGAACCTGAATCTGCTGCAATCCATTAGCACTGAGTTCTTCCCTTCTCCAAACATCAGTTCTTTCCCTTACTGCCTGAAAGCCTTCTCTATTCCACCTAAACCCAACATTTCTCCTTGTTCCCTGGACCCCAAAGGGGAATTTATGCCTCACATGCCCTAAGAGGAATCTTTTTCCAAAAGCTGCCCTCCTGCCCTCCCCAGGCCTGGGATGCCTCAAGGATCAGAGTCAATCCGCTGGAAATAGACAGCAGCCCCAGCTCACCACAAAGAGAGAAAGCCCATGGTCTGTGATGAAGACCCAGTACAGTCAAAAAAAAAAAAAAATAGTATCAACAACCATCAAAATTAGGATCTCTAAAAAATCAAAACAGTTGAGAAACCTATATCACTTTTCAAGAAAAGAAATAAGACGGGGCAGTCCTAAGATGGCAGAGGAATAGGATGGGGAGACCACTTTCTCCCCCACAAATTCATCAAAAGAACATTTAAACGCTGAGTAAATTCCACAAGACAAGTTCTGAATGCTGGCAGAGGACAGCAGGCACCCAGAAAAGCAGCCCATTGTCTTCAAAAGGAGAAAAAAATAAAAATATAAAGATCACTGTAAACTAAAAAAGAAAGAAAGAAGACACAAATTACAATAAAGTAAAGAAGAGATGTCTTTATTGGTTCCACATACATAAAAATAAGGAGAAAACATTATGAACAAATTATGCCAATTAATTGGTTGGCTTAGGTGAAATGGACAACTTTCTTAAAGATAAAAATTACTAAAAGTGACTCAATGCAAAAGGAAAGATAAATTTTAATTAAACCATCACAAATAAAAAGTTCTAGGCCCATAGATTTATAGTGGTGAATGTCATAAAATATTAAAGAAATAAAAACAATCCTCTATAAATGCTTTAAAAAATGAATGCCAAACAAACCTTCCTAACTCATCTGTTGAGGCCAATATTCTCTTCATCATATTTTCAGGAAAAAGATATTACAGGAAAAGTAGAAATTCATACCCTTTATAAAAATATACTAACAAAATATTAGGAATTCAAATCCAGCAACATATAAGAGAAGTGGCACATAAAGACAGAGTACTATTTATCCAAGGAATACATGATTCATTTAACATTCAAAGTCAATCAAGGTAATCCAACATATTAACAGAATAAGGTAGAAGAGTCTCCTATGATCACCTCAATTGAAGCTGAAAATATGTTTGACATAGTCAAAATATTCATAATAAAACATATCCATAAACTAAGATAAAAAGAAAGTTCTTCAACATTATGAGCTGCACCTACAAAAGACATAATAATAATGCAGGGGACACAGGTGGGCTCTCTGGTCCAGGAGGACTCCACATGCCATGGACGACTAAGCTCATGTGCCACAACGACTGATCCCAAACTCCAGAGCCCACAAGCCACAACTAATGAGCCCATGCACCACAACTACTGAGGCCCACACACCCTACAATTGACATAAAAGTTAATGGTGAAATATTGAATGCCTTCCCCCTAAAATTGAGACAAAAGCTAAGATGCCCACGTTCATGAATTTTCTGGAACTGGCAGTACTGACCAATGAAGCAAAAGAATGAAAAAGAAACACACACTGAAAAGGTGGATGTAAAAGTGTACAAAAGAACATCAAAGCATGAAGAAAAGAAGCTGATGGGCAGATTAATTGAAAAGGAACTTGTGGTACATATACAAAATGGAATATTACTCAACTATAAAAAGGAACACATTTAAATCAGTTCTAATCAGATGGATAAACCTGAAGCCTATTATACAGAGTGAAGTAAGTCAGAAAGAGAAAGACAAATACTTTATATTAATGCATATATATGGAATTTAGAAAGATGGTACCAACAATCTTACATGCAGGGCAGCAAAGGAGACACAAACACAAAGAACAGACTTGGAGAAGGGGAGAGAACAGCACTGAAATACACACATTACCATGTATAAAACAGATGACCATTGTGTGCCTTGCTTCATNATGAGATGGATAAACCTGAAGCCTATATTACAGAGTGAAGTAAGTAAGAAAAAGAAAGACAAATACTTTATATTAATGCACAATCTTACATGCAGGGCAGCAAAGGAGACACAAACACAAAGAACAGACTTGGAGAAGGGGAGAGAACAGCATTGAAATACAAACATTACCATATATAAAACAGATGACCACTGTGAATTTGATGCATGAAGCAAGGCACACAATGCTGGTTCTCTGGGACAACCTAGAGAGATAGGATGGGGAAGGGGGAGGGAAAGGGGTTCAGGATGTGGGGGACACATGTATACCTATGGCTGATTCATGTTGATGTATGGCAAAAAAGTTACAATATTATAAAATAATGATCTTCCAGTTAAAATAAATATATTAATTTAAAAATCAATATCATTAAGCCTTTCAGTACAAGAGTAATAAAACAAAACTTCCTCAATCTAATAAAAGGCATCAAAAATAACAAGGAAGACTTCAGCTAACATGGCATTTAATAAACAAAGACCAAAATTTTCCCCCAAGATTAAGAATAAGCAAAGATACTAACACATATATATATAATTTAGAAAGATGGTAATGATAACCCTATATGTGAGACAGCAAAAGAGACACAGATGTAAATAACAGTATTTTGGACTCTGGGAGAGGGCGAGGGTGGGATAATTTGGGAGAATGGCATTGAAACATGTATATTATCATATGTGAAATGAATCGCCAGTCCAGGTTCAATGAATGAGACAGGGTGCTCAGGGCTGGTGCACTGCGATGACCCAGAGGGATGGGATGGGAAGGGAGGTGGGAGGGGGGTTCAGGATGGGGAACACATGTACATCCGTGGCAGATTCATGTCAATGTATGGCAAAACCACTACAATATTGTAAAGTAATTAGCTTCCAGTTAAAATAAATAAATTTATTTTTAAAAAAAGAACAAGCAAAGAGGCCTGTTTTTCTATTTCTGTTCAACATTGGACTGGAAACTCTCATAACTGAAAAACAGNGGAGCACTTTTGCACTTTTTGGTCAACCTGGGGATTTTCAGTTGTTAAGCTTCCTGAGTCAGCTGCCCCTCCCACAGAGCCCTCCAGCAGGGAGGAGGCTGAGCCAGTGCCCTCTGTGGGCTCAAGGACTAGCATCTTGCCAACACACACAGCTCCTCCTGTGCAGCCCCAGGCAACTTCACACTGCGGCCTGGCAGAATCTCCTGAATAAAGGAAGCATGTGACTCAGTCCCCTGGGGTGAGGACAAGCACAGGCATAAAAGGGCTCCAGGAGCATAGGGAGCACCTGCCACCGGCACCATGACGCGGGCTTGAGCTCTTCTGCTGCTCTGTGCTGCCTTGCTCCTCATCACAGGCGGAAGTGAGTGGCTGTGACCTGGGCTCCCCAAGGGTTCTGACACCTTCCCAGGGTAGCACTGAGCCTCTCAGGAGTGGGAAGGGAATAGGGTGTTCTGATGAGTATCTTTCAGAAGTGTCCCCTTATCTTTCTGTTTCAGAGTGTGATGACATCTGCCCAGCCTTGAGGGACAGCATCAACCTGTTCATATCGGGAAGACATGAGGTCTATATTGAACAAGTTGAAAAGTATTAACAAAACCTCTGATGTACTGGAAACTGCCGATACCCTAAAGAGCTATGCTGATAAGAGTTTGACAGCCGAGGATAAGCAGGATGCTCTCAGTGCTCTGGTGGGTCAGGCTGTGTGTGAATGTGCCTGTGGGGCCTGTGTGGGGGTGGGGATGTCAGGAACCTGCTCAGGGCTCTGGTAAATGGGGGGATCATATCCTCTCCACCCTGGCCCTTCCCTGGGAAACTGAGAGCAAAAAGATCCTCATGAATGAGGAGGTAGAGAGGATGTGGCCAACATCCACAGTGTGAGAAAGGATCCTGCAGGAAAACTCAGTTCAGCCCTGGAGCTCTTGAGCTGGCCCTGACTGGGCTCTGCATGGTCACAGGTCTGGGATGCTCCAGGCCCTCCTGACTCTGTGGTGCCACCTGCTTTGGAGTTAGGCCCTCAGCACTGGCCTCCCTAACCACAACCTCTCCAGCACTCGAACCTGAATCTGCTGCAATCCATTAGCACTGAGTTCTTCCCTTCTCCAAACATCAGTTCTTTCCCTTACTGCCTGAAAGCCTTCTCTATTCCACCTAAACCCAACATTTCTCCTTGTTCCCTGGACCCCAAAGGGGAATTTATGCCTCACATGCCCTAAGAGGAATCTTTTTCCAAAAGCTGCCCTCCTGCCCTCCCCAGGCCTGGGATGCCTCAAGGATCAGAGTCAATCCGCTGGAAATAGACAGCAGCCCCAGCTCACCACAAAGAGAGAAAGCCCATGGTCTGTGATGAAGACCCAGTACAGTCCAAAAAAAAAAAAAAATAGTATCAACAACCATCAAAATTAGGATCTCTAAAAAATCAAAACAGTTGAGAAACCTATATCACTTTTCAAGAAAAGAAATAAGACGGGGCGGTCCTAAGATGGCAGAGGAATAGGATGGGGAGACCACTTTCTCCCCCACAAATTCATCAAAAGAACATTTAAACGCTGAGTAAATTCCACAAGACAAGTTCTGAATGCTGGCAGAGGACAGCAGGCACCCAGAAAAGCAGCCCATTGTCTTCAAAAGGAGAAAAAAATAAAAATATAAAGATCACTGTAAACTAAAAAAGAAAGAAAGAAGACACAAATTACAATAAAGTAAAGAAGAGATGTCTTTATTGGTTCCACATACATAAAAATAAGGAGAAAACATTATGAACAAATTATGCCAATTAATTGGTTGGCTTAGATGAAATGGACAACTTTCTTAAAGATAAAAATTATTAAAAGTGACTCAATGCAAAAGGAAAGATAAATTTTAATTAAACCATCACAAATAAAAAGTTCTAGGCCCATAGATTTATAGTGGTGAATGTCATAAAATATTAAAGAAATAAAAACAATCCTCTATAAATGCTTTAAAAAATGAATGCCAAACAAACCTTCCTAACTCATCTGTTGAGGCCAATATTCTCTTCATCATATTTTCAGGAAAAAGATATTACAGGAAAAGTAGAAATTCATACCCTTTATAAAAATATACTAACAAAATATTAGGAATTCAAATATTAATATATTTGAACAACATATAAGAGAAGTGGCACATAAAGACAGAGTACTATTTATCCAAGGAATACATGATTCATTTAACATTCAAAGTCAATCAAGGTAATCCAACATATTAACAGAATAAGGTAGAAGAGTCTCCTATGATCACCTCAATTGAAGCTGAAAATATGTTTGACATAGTCAAAATATTCATAATAAAACATATCCATAAACTAAGATAAAAAGAAAGTTCTTCAACATTATGAGCTGCACCTACAAAAGACATAATAATGCAGGGGACACAGGTGGGCTCTCTGGTCCAGGAGGACTCCACATGCCATGGACAACTAAGCTCATGTGCCACAACGACTGATCCCAAACTCCAGAGCCCACAAGCCACAACTAATGAGCCCATGCACCACAACTACTGAGGCCCACACACCCTACAATTGACATAAAAGTTAATGGTGAAATATTGAATGCCTTCCCCCTAAAATTGAGACAAAAGCTAAGATGCCCACGTTCATGAATTTTCCGGAACTGGCAGTACTGACCAATGAAGCAAAAGAATGAAAAAGAAACACACACTGAAAAGGTGGATGTAAAAGTGTACAAAAGAACATCAAAGCATGAAGAAAAGAAGCTGATGGGCAGATTAATTGAAAAGGAACTTGTGGTACATATACAAAATGGAATATTACTCAACTATAAAAAGGAACACATTTAAATCAGTTCTAATGAGATGGATAAACCTGAAGCCTATATTACAGAGTGAAGTAAGTAAGAAAAAGAAAGACAAATACTTTATATTAATGCACAATCTTACATGCAGGGCAGCAAAGGAGACACAAACACAAAGAACAGACTTGGAGAAGGGGAGAGAACAGCATTGAAATACAAACATTACCATATATAAAACAGATGACCACTGTGAATTTGATGCATGAAGCAAGGCACACAATGCTGGTTCTCTGGGACAACCTAGAGAGATAGGATGGGGAAGGGGGAGGGAAAGGGGTTCAGGATGTGGGGGACACATGTATACCTATGGCTGATTCATGTTGATGTATGGCAAAAAAGTTACAATATTATAAAATAATGATCTTCCAGTTAAAATAAATATATTAATTTAAAAATCAATATCATTAAGCCTTTCAGTACAAGAGTAATAAAACAAAACTTCCTCAATCTAATAAAAGGCATCAAAAATAACAAGGAAGACTTCAGCTAACATGGCATTTAATAAACAAAGACCAAAATTTTCCCCCAAGATTAAGAATAAGCAAAGATACTAACACATATATATATAATCTAGAAAGATGGTAATGATAACCCTATATGTGAGACAGCAAAAGAGACACAGATGTAAATAACAGTATTTTGGACTCTGGGAGAGGGCGAGGGTGGGATAATTTGGGAGAATGGCATTGAAACATGTATATTATCATATGTGAAATGAATCGCCAGTCCAGGTTCAATGAATGAGACAGGGTGCTCAGGGCTGGTGCACTGCGATGACCCAGAGGGATGGGATGGGAAGGGAGGTGGGAGGGGGGTTCAGGATGGGGAACACATGTACATCCGTGGCAGATTCATGTCAATGTATGGCAAAACCACTACAATACTGTAAAGTAATTAGCCTCCAGTTAAAATAAATAAATTTATTTTTTAAAAAAAGAACAAGCAAAGAGGCCTGTTTTTCTGTTTCTGTTCAACATTGGACTGGAAACTCTCATAACTGAAAAACAGTGAGAAAAAATGAAAACGAAGTACAGTTGGAAGGGAAGAAATCAAACTCTCTTCATTCACAGAAAATATTAAATATACAGAGCAAATTATAATATACATAGAAAATCCTAAAAATCTACAAAAACATCATTATCTATATAAGTGATTTGAAGATATTGCAAAATACAAGTTAAGTGTACAAGCAAATACAAAAAATCAAAATACAGGCAAAATAAAAATAAGCACATTTGGAGAACAAGATGGCGTAGGAGTACGTGGACGTGGAGTACATCTCTCTCCATAGATACATCAGGAATACATCTTCAGACACAGAAGTGCTTGCAGATGCACCAGCTGAGAGCAGACAGGAGTACCTGAACCACTGGAAAAGAATATACAGAACCACACAAAACTTGGTAGGATGGAGGAACTAGAGGGGAAAGTTCTTTGGGAGATACATGCTAGCTCAGGTGAGCAGCCACGGGTAGCTAGAAGCCTCCACAGGAGCCTCAGGCCCCAAAACAGCACAAGGGAATTTCTGGCTTGTAGGCACTGAGACCATGTCAGTGGAAACGGAGCTCTGAGCCAGAGCAATGGCATCAAAGTGTGATAAAAAGGAGGCAATATGACCACAGGCCATAAATGTTATAAAGCCAGGGAGTCGCTTCCTGAGAAGAGACTCTAAAAACAGGGGCTTTTTTCTGTATTCCTTAAACAGAACTGATGTGACTCCTAGAGGTGTGGGAGCTAGGAAACGCTGCCTTTCCTGCCAAAGATTAAAATTCTACTCCTCCAATGCTAGCTCCTCTCACTAAAAAAGCAATCACATAGGTCAAAACACTTGGCCTACTGCACTGATGCCAGTCCCCTATTGTGTGAAAGCTGACTGGCATGATATGGGTATATTCGGTAGCAGAAGAGGCTGGGTGTGCAGGCGGACTGCACTTGCATATTCCAGGTGCTGTAGGCTGGAGCAAAGGTTTATGTGCTTCTTTGTTTATAGCTCTCGTCTGTCACATATCCCACGACTGCCTGATTTATTACCATGTGGCATACTGCACTATGCATGTGAGTGGGCAAGGCAGAGTGGGGGTCAGGGAAGTAATAATTACCAAGAATTTCAGAACCAAAAGCTTGAAAATGAGTCCCACCTCACTACAGCAATCCTGGATTTTTCCTATGGCAGCTTTTACTGAATCAGTAGCACTGACCACATCCAGGAATAGATCCAACAGTGTCCTGTTTCCAAAGGACACTGTGCTAAATAAACACACCATAAAACACAGGGCAGGCTTCTGCTAAAGGCAGAGACAGAAAACACCTTGTCAAAAGAATCACCAGGTCAGAAGGTTCATTTCCCACTGCTTGNCCTGTTTCCAAAGGACATTGTGCTAAATAAACACACCATAAAACACAGGGCAGGCTTCTGCTAAAGGCAGAGACAGAAAACACCTTGTCAAAAGAATCACCAGGTCAGAAGGTTCATTTCCCACTGCTTGATAGGAACTCACACATCCAAAGCTTCCAGACTCACCTCCCACAGAGACCCACCCTCTCCCAGGACTCCTTACATCCCAGACAGAAAACCTTCCCTATGAGGCACTCCCAGTAGGGAGAGTAGCAAGAAGGGTGAGGCCTGGAGACCCCTCTGCCCTTGACCACCATCCCCAGGCATATCAGTCTGCTTCTTCCCTTCCAATGAGCACCACTACACCCAACAAACTATCCCTCAAGGTGTGCACAGCTAATGACCCTTCCAATTCCACATCACCCACTCCATTCAAAGGCTGAAAGCCTCAAGAGTTTCTACAGGACTCCTGGGCACTGATCTGCCACCTGCCCTGTGAATCTGCCCCTCAAAGCAGCTTGGACAGGACTGGGAAGGATGCAGTGAGACAGCATGGGGCAAGGATCAGGAGGGCCAACTGGACCCTCCTTCCTAGCCTCACGCATCTCAAAGGTGAGCTCTCTAGTTACCAACAAGGCCAGCACAAGTAGTGCTCCCTTCATGGAGGCAGCAGACTGAGTGCTCTGCTCAGAGCAGGGTTTCTGCCGCTTCATGAACCACTAGCTCCCTGACCCCACCCACATCCCTCCCAGGAGCTTCACAGGCCTGTCTGCACAGGTGGTTCTCTCAGCCCTTCATGTGTTTACTGTGGGAAGCCCTTACTCTGAGAGCAGAACTCCTGGAGAACTCGTGGTAGTATCTTTTCCAAAGACCAAGTGGAGTTGACATTTCTAAGTGACTCCATTTGGAGCCAAGTGCTTTGTTGTCCCAGCCCCAACTGGGACACCTGTTTCCCTGGTCATCCTTCCCCCAACTTATCCTGGCTCCAAGGTCAGCACTCTCCCAGACTGAGCAGATGGAATCACAGGAGGCCCAAGGACAGGTCTACACCACTACCAGGTAGAAAAAAGGTCATCTAGAATTCTTCCTTTTTCCCCAAGTTTAAGTCCTGGAGATAAGAATGCAGCACTGGGTGTTCCTTGTAGCCCCCAAATATCTTAACATCTGCAGTCTCCAGACTGGGCCCCGTGCACTAATGGACAGCAGCCTTGGACTCCAAATCATTCCGACCTGGGAACTCTCAGGACTTGAGGTCATGTGGATTTTCTCAGGTGCTGCTAATTCTGTAACAACAGATCACACCACCAGCTTATCTCAGACCCTTAAGGGAGCAAGTTCCTGGTACATTCTTGATGCCCAGTGTCTCCAGTCTTGGCATTTTTCTTGGTTGTCCCACCCTCCTCCATAAGTGAACCTGGTCTCAAGAAGTGCTTGGACTGTAGTCTATCCAGAAACTCAGAGAGAAGCTGTAAAGTTGTGGTGTTTGCCTCCTGTGTCAGAGACTCTGAGGTCCACAGCTCTAGAGGACACTGGAGATAGGAGGTCTAAGGCCCAGAGGGCTGGGTCCACCAGAGGTGCCACTCTGTGTGTGAAAACTCTCTCAAAAGCCAAAGTCAACCTTCCACACTAGGAAAACAGTTTGTTGGCACAAGCAAGATAAGATGGGCCTTGAAAACTCTAGGAGGAAGTTTAAGAAAGCTCCCAATTGCCAAATTGGAAACAATTTGAAGACAAAATAACAGAGAATTAGATGATAACCCAAAGTATAAAGTAATATGTATGAGTCCATACTCATATAAATAAATGACTAAATAAACAAATGTGGGAGAAGAAACAACTATTCCTTAAAGAAACATCCTGAATAACACAGATAGATCATCCTTGCAAGGAGGGGGAAATTACTGCCATGATCAACTGATGTGGGCTAGCCTTAGTAACTTATTTCCAAAGAGAAGAGGAGGGGAAAAACAGTGCAGAACCTGGACAAACACAACATAATGAATTAATCAAGAGTGATATTCCCAGTGGTAAGACCCTCTGCTGTCACGTGTACCCTGAGGTAATGGGACAGGAAGGGTGATTCACCTCTGTGGTGTTTTCCTCAAGACCAAAAGTCTGAAGCCCACTCTACATTATGAGAACAATATCAGCCATATTCAGCTTGGAGGGCCTTCTACCATTCCNTGTCACGTGTACCCTGAGGTAATGGGACAGGAAGGGTGATTCACCTCTGTGGTGTTTTCCTCAAGACCAAAAGTCTGAAGCCCACTCTACATTATGAGAACAATATCAGCCATATTCAGCTTGGAGGGCCTTCTACCATTCCTGGCCAGTGCTCCTCAAGACTGCCAAGGCCATAACAGACCAGGAGAGAATGAGTAACTCCACAGAGCAGAGGACACGGGGGACACATGACAGTGAATGCAGCGTGTATAGGTTATAGCTTAAATCCTGGAACTCAAAGTGACACTAATGGACAACCTGGTTAAAACCAAATATAGTGTGAGGTTTATTCAGTTCAGTCACTCAGTCATGTCCGACTCTTTGCGACCCCATGAACTGCACCATGACAGGCCTCCCAGTCCATCACCAACTCCCAGAGTTCACCCAAACTCATGTCCATCGAGTTGGTGATGCCATCCAGCCATCTCATCCTCTGT
>SJYW01049641.1:0-13642 GCA_006410735.1 Raphicerus campestris
GTCCTTTCAAGAGGAGGACGTCTGGACACACAGTGAGCCCGTGGCGCACACGGGGCGGAGCCGCGGGAGGGCACAGGGCCGGAGGCCGTCTGCAAGCCGAGGAGGGAGGCCTGGGGAGAAAGCAGCCCTGCTGAGAGCTTGACGCCGGACTTCCAGCCTCTGGAAGCAAAAACAATCAAACACGTCTGCTGTTTCAGCCGCGCGGTCTGTGGCGTTTTGTTACAGCAGCGCTAGCACACTAATACAGCGGGAGACTGACCGAAGGCAGGTCGTGCCCGCCCATCCGTAAACGGAGACGGTGAAGCCCTTGTTGCCCTGGTGCTTGCTTGCCCACGAGGTGCAGGGGCAGCGTCTCTCGGAGCTCGAGGTCACTGTGTGAGGGGCAGGGCCGAGACTGGGATTCTGCACAGACCCCACCTCTCCCCGCAAACCCATATCCTCAGGAAGGACGATCCCATAGAAACCTCTGCAGATGGGAGTCGGGCCAGGGTGGATGGTTCCAGACAGCCGAGGCTCGGGCTGCAGAGCCCACGCCAGGCACAGGGGCTGAGACATTTGCCCTCTGCCTGCGACAACAGTCCCGACCCCGGGACTGTCCTCGCTCCAAGATCACACCTCAGCAGTGGGGCACTGGAGCTGGGGCTCTGTTCCGTGGATGAGCCATTCTGAGACTTCCCAGGGGAACTGAGCCCCTGCCCACAGCAGTGAGCATGGCAGCCCCCTCACAGTGGCCCTGCCTTGTCCCTGTCTCGCTGAGCGGACATTAAAAAAGGTAGAGCCTCCTTAAATAAGTAACATGCATAGTATGCCAGATGGTGCTCGCAGCTGAGGATAAAATGAAGCTGAGTGTGTGGGGTGGAGAGTGACAGGAACTGCTGTTCTGGAGAGGGTGGCCAGGGAAAGCCTCTGATGAGAAGGCACGTGCACAGAGACCAGAGAGGAAGGAGGCAGAGGGTCCTAGGCAGCAGGAACATGAAGGCACACACCCCTGAGGTCGCCTGGACTGTGAGCATTGCTCCAGAGTGGCTGCGGGGAGGCAGTGAGCCAGGGGCGAGTGAGGGGAGAGGCGAGGGATTCTAGTGTGAGAGAGGTGAGTTGAGTTCCCCAAGACTACACAGCAGGGCTTAAGGCTCAGAACCGCGATCTTTCAGATTCACTCTTCTGCACCACACCAAGCACGAACCTCAAAGATGTTGAATGAAAAAGAGACAGCAGGAGGCAGGGAGGCAGAGCAGGAGGAAGGCAGGGAGGGGAGACGGATCAACGGATGAAGGGGTAGATGAATGGATGGATATAAGGATAGATGATGAATGGATGAAGAGGTAAGCGGAAAGATGGTATGCAATAAGGAAGAAAGGAAAGATGGATGGATGGATGGATGGATGGATAAAAGGTTAAATGGTTGATGGATAGACAGATGGATGAATGGATAAGTGGTTGGATATATGTATGGATAAATGGTTAAGTGGATGGATGGATAGACGGATGTTAGGTGGATGAATAAATGGATGGATGGATCAATGGACAGAGAGCAGGAACGGACGAATAAGGAGGAAAGAATAAAGACAGGAAGGAAGGATGGTTGGATATATGAATGGATACATGGATGGGTGGATAAGTGGAAAGATGGAAAGAAATAAGGAAAAAAGAGAAGATGATTGATAGATTGATGTATAGCAGGCAGGAAAGAAGGAAGAAAGGAAAAAAGGAAGGAAGAAGAAAAGAAGGAAGGAATTTTGAATGCGTTTAACCTCCACACTTCCTGCTTTAAATCTGGCCCACTGGCAGGTCAGGGGCTGCTGCCTGCACCCCGCCCTGTCTCTGCACCCCTCCCCCAAGCCCCCATGCTGTTAAGCTTGCTGAGCCCTCACCCCAGAAAGGTAATTCTACCCTCTAATTACAGCACTTGTAAAAGTAAGAGAGGGGCTCATTCTTCAGAAATAAATCAATACAAGTTAAAAGGCCATCCTGTTTGTTTCTGTAACAATGCTCTTTAGAAAATTGGGTGCTGTTCCATTTGCTGACGGGTACCCCATCCGTCATCGGCAGCCAGAGTCACATCACATTATGTTGCCAAACATAATATAGCGTGATCGGGACGATGCATCAAATTGGAGATTGGCAGGGAAATGAATTTTAGTGGAGAGATCTCACTTGAGAAAAATACATAAAGCCAAGAAAGAGCAAAAGCTTAGAGGGAGTTTTCATAATCAGAGATGGGATTTAGAAAGCTCAACAGTGCAGGAATCCCCAAACCAGGAAAATTACACCAATAATGAGATTCAATCGGAAAACAAAGAAACATATTAATAATTAGAAGAGAAGAGAGGACAGAACTGTCAGCAGTGTTCCCTCCACTGAGACCTGCACCAACCAAATGAGACAGGTTTTTATTGTTCCCATTTGATGGTAAGGCAACCAAGGCTCAGAGAGGCTAAGTGCGTTCCCCAAAGTCACACAGCCATTTAGCAGCCGAGCCAGGATTCAAAGTTGGATCTGCTGATGGGGGAACCAAAAGCATCAGGTGTGTGGATGAACTGAGGCCTGTTTCTTGGTCAGATATAACCAGTATAGTTGATTTTCTGAAAGGCTTAGAAACTTACCTGAAGCACCAGAATACCCACATCTGATGCTCTCGCCAAGGAGGGATGGCTGGTCTGAATGTTCCTTCCAGCCGAGTGGTCCTTTGGGTCTGTGAATGAGCGGCACACACGTTGTGATGGTGCCAGGAGGGTCACCGCCCTCTGTAGGGAACTCTGAAGCGCTGCCCACGACTTGTATTTATGTTGGCGCTGAGTAGGAGTTTGACTTTGCACCAAGGGGAGGGTTCATGGCTGGCAAGCCCATCCTGGACTTATGGCCCTCGTTGGTCCCCCCAACTCTGCTTATGCTGGGGCTTGGAGGCAGACGGAGGTGGCTGTCAACCAGAGGGCTCACTCTGCCTTGCCTGGACTCTTTCTCTGTCGTGTCTAAGCAGCTCCTCTCCTGAAGTCATATGGCCTCATTTTCCTGGTGGATTCAAGCTGGTGAGATGCCCATGTGAATTCGAGGGACTCCAAAGCAACCTGAGCACATACTCTGCTTATGGAATTAGACTTAGTCTCTCCTAATACGTGTAAACAGAGGAGAATAGTGTGCTTTCATTAAATCAGAAATCCTCCAGTATCTGAAGTGTCGAGTACAGTGCCAGAATAACAGTGGGGTTAAGTAACTGGGAGCTCAGATTGTAGCTTCTGTGCAGGAATGTTCACCTATAGCAGTGCAAAGGAGAGAGAAGTTCACTGAGCGAGGATGAAGCAGTGAGGTGCGCACTGGGTTTTGAAGCACGCGGAGAACTTTGGTTGTGGGCATTCCAGGAAAACACGTTAGTGGACAGAAAGGCAGGAAGAATGGCATGTTGGGGAGTCGTGTAACTTAGGAAGGAGGTGTTCCATGGCTGTCAGGTGGAAATGAAGAAAGAATGAAAGATATGTTATGAAACCTTCTTTGTTACCATGCCAGCTGCTTCCAACTCTTTGTGACACTATGGACTGCAGCTCACCAGGCTCCTCTGTCCGTGGGATTCTCCAGGCAAGAGGACTGGAGTGGGTTGCCATTTCCTTCTCCGGGGGATCTTCCCAACCTAGGGGCTGAACCCATGTCTCTTACATCTCATGCCTTGGCAGATGGGTTCTTTACCACTAGCCCCTCCAGGAAACCTTAGCTTACCTGTGGGTGGTGCTTCACACAGAGTCCAGATGCCATGTATCCAAAACTGCCTTTTCCAAATCTGAAGCTAATTCGCTGCAATGTGCGAGCATGTAGGACTGTAAAGATTATTTCCCTCTCTTTCCAAACCTCCTTTCCCTTACATGGTAAGAGAGAGCTCTACACTTCAGCAGGCAGAAATCGCCTCGGGCATGTGTGGAAATGCAGATTCCTGGGCCACAGCCCCAGAGATTCTGGTCCTGGTGGCCTCTGGCCCACACCTGAAGAAACACCGCTCCTCACACACCATGCACAGGGGCCCCAGGGACAGGATTCTTCATGTTGCAGCACCCACACCAGGGATTCAAAGGCACTTACAGACATTCCCCAAAGGAGGCACGGTTGTTTCAAGTTGAGAAGAAGGGAGGTGGGGTGGGGGCTTGAGGTTTCACGGCAAGTACTTTGTGAAATCACAACGGCATACCCACCGCAGCAGCACCTTATTAAAAAAAGATCAGTGGGGCCTTGGAATTGATCAGAAGCTATTTCTGTCAATGTCACACACAAAACTGTGTGTGGGGAAGCTTCCAGACGCATACGCTAATTTGAAAGGCTTTGGGGTTTGAAAACAAACAAATAATAAATAAATGAATATATAATAAAACGAAGGAGGAGGAAAATCACACTTTGATTTGGGAGATGATAAATCATAAGAGAAAGGAAAACAGTGTATCCGTGGCGTGGGTGTGCTTGGCACCCAACTTGTAGGAATGAATGAATGAACCAGCGTTGGGTAACACATGCCAAGGACAGGCTGCAGGCAGCTGTGCCTACAGCGGGAGCTTAGAAAGGGCTGCCTGTCCAGCTCCTACTGTTAGTTCACTAGTGGGATAGTCTCCTTTCTAACTGAATTTCAAGGAATTCCCTGGTGGTGAAGTGGTTAGGACTTTGTTCTTCCGTTGCAGAGGGCAAGGGTTTGATCCCTGGTCAGGGAATTAAGATCTCACAAGCCATACAGTGTAACCAAAAAAAAAAAAAAAAAAAAANGTTGATTTTCTGAAAGGCTTAGAAACTTACCTGAAGCACCAGAATACCCACATCTGATGCTCTCGCCAAGGAGGGATGGCTGGTCTGAATGTTCCTTCCAGCCGAGTGGTCCTTTGGGTCTGTGAATGAGCGGCACACACGTTGTGATGGTGCCAGGAGGGTCACCGCCCTCTGTAGGGAACTCTGAAGCGCTGCCCATGACTTGTATTTACGTTGGCGCTGAGTAGGAGTTTGACTTTGCACCGAGGGGAGGGTTCATGGCTGGCAAGCCCATCCTGGACTTATGGCCCTCGTTGGTCCCCCCAACTCTGCTTATGCTGGGGCTTGGAGGCAGACGGAGGTGGCTGTCAACCAGAGGGCTCACTCTGCCTTGCCTGGACTCTTTCTCTGTCGTGTCTAAGCAGCTCCTCTCTTGAAGTCATATGGCCTCATTTTCCTGGTGGATTCAAGCTGGTGAGATGCCCATGTGAATTCGAGGGACTCCAAAGCAACCTGAGCACATACTCTGCTTATGGAATTAGACTTAGTCTCTCCTAATACGTGTAAACAGAGGAGAATAGTGTGCTTTCATTAAATCAGAAATCCTCCAGTATCTGAAGTGTCGAGTACAGTGCCAGAATAACAGTGGGGTTAAGTAACTGGGAGCTCAGATTGTAGCTTCTGTGCAGGAATGTTCACCTATAGCAGTGCAAAGGAGAGAGAAGTTCACTGAGCGAGGATGAAGCAGTGAGGTGCGCACTGGGTTTTGAAGCACGCGTAGAACTTTGGTTGTGGGCATTCCAGGAAAACACGTTAGTGGACAGAAAGGCAGGAAGAATGGCATGTTGGGGAGTCGTGTAATTTAGGAAGGAGGTGTTCCATGGCTGTCAGGTGGAAATGAAGAAAGAATGAAAGATATGTTATGAAACCTTCTTTGTTTCCATGCCAGCTGCTTCCAACTCTTTGTGACACTATGGACTGCAGCTCACCAGGCTCCTCTGTCCGTGGGATTCTCCAGGCAAGAGGACTGGAGCGGGTTGCCATTTCCTTCTCCAGGGGATCTTCCCAACCCAGGGGCTGAACCCACGTCTCTTACATCTCGTGCCTTGGCAGATGGGTTCTTTACCACTAGCCCCTCCAGGAAACCTTAGCTTACCTGTGGGTGGTGCTTAACACAGAGTCCAGATGCCATGTATCCAAAACTGCCTTTTCCAAATCTGAAGCTAATTCGCTGCAATGTGTGAGCATGTAGGACTGTAAAGATTATTTCCCTCCCTTTCCAAACCTCCTTTCCCTTACATGGTAAGAGAGAGCTCTACACTTCAGCAGGCAGAAATTGCCTTGGGCATGTGTGGAAATGCAGATTCCTGGGCCACAGCCCCAGAGATTCTGGTCCTGGTGGCCTCTGGCCCACACCTGAAGAAACACCGCTCCCCACACACCGTGCACAGGGGCCCCAGGGACAGGATTCTTCATGTTGCAGCACCCACACCAGGGATTCAAAGGCACTTACAGACATTCCCCAAAGGAGGCACGGTTGTTTCAAGTTGAGAAGAAGGGAGGTGGGGTGGGGGCTTGAGGTTTCACGGCAAGTACTTTGTGAAATCACAACGGCATACCCACCGCAGCAGCACCTTATTAAAAAAAGATCAGTGGGGCCTTGGAATTGATCAGAAGCTATTTCTGTCAATGTCACACACAAAACTGTGTGTGGGGAAGCTTCCAGACGCATACGCTAATTTGAAAGGCTTTGGGGTTTGAAAACAAACAAATAATAAATAAATGAATATATAATAAAACGAAGGAGGAGGAAAATCACACTTTGATTTGGGAGATGATAAATCATAAGAGAAAGGAAAACAGTGTATCCGTGGCGTGGGTGTGCTTGGCACCCAACTTGTAGGAATGAATGAATGAACCAGCGTTGGGTAACACATGCCAAGGACAGGCTGCAGGCAGCTGTGCCTACAGCGGGAGCTTAGAAAGGGCTGCCTGTCCAGCTCCTACTGTTAGTTCACTAGTGGGATAGTCTCCTTTCTAACTGAATTTCAAGGAATTCCCTGGTGGTGAAGTGGTTAGGACTTTGTTCTTCCGTTGCAGAGGGCAAGGGTTTGATCCCTGGTCAGGGAATTAAGATCTCACAAGCCATACAGTGTAACCAAAAAAAAAAAAAAAAAAAAACCCAGTGAATTGCAAGTTTGGACAGCAGTTTAGATGGCAAGTTCTTCCATCATCAGTCTCACTGGGTTCATCGCCTCCTCCATCGGTTGTGGAATACTGAATTACTGGTTTCAAGTCTCAACACTCCTGTACTGGTATATTCACACCGCTGCCGGGACTTCTTAGTGGGGAAGGGTACTTCTCCAGCCAGACTTGACCATGTGAATTGCTTCAGCTCATGGGCTATGATTACCACTCATGACACCAGCCTTTTGCTATGAGTACTTGATGGTTTTAGGAGCTTGGGAGGCGTCTGGGGCAGACCCAGAGCTGAGCTCAGGCATCAGCAGCCTACACTACCCCCAACCAACTCTTAGATGCACAAATGAGAAATTGGCACTTGTTGTTTGCCACTGGGATGTCTGCGATTGTTGGTTATGTGGCAGTATTTTGGCCATTAGCTGACGCGTACACTTGCTGTGTGACCTTTGGCAAGTCACTTAAGCTTCTTCTGCCTCAGTTTTCTCGTTAGTAAAATAGGGAAGAATACTTTATACACTATAATCAATCTTCCAGAGTTGTTATGAGAATTATAATGTAGTAACACAAGTACAGAATTTAGAATAGTGCCTGGCCTGTAGTTAAGTGTCCAAAAACTTTGGGCAAGTTAATATCATCATTATCATCAACATCATCATATGTGAAACCATGAAAAATGCGACTTACATTCAAAGAAGCATTCAAGATAGGTTTTAATCACGATCAGAGTCTGACAGTATTGCAGTTGAAGGAGATGGATTTACTTTATGTTTGCAAGTAATAATTGCACTTACTGAGGCTTCTCTTGTGCCCGGCCCTGAGCCAAATATTATAGAAGTTATTAATTTGTTGAATCATCAGAACTAGTCTTGCGTGCATGCCCAGTCACTCAGTCGTGTCCAACTCTTTGCAACCCTACGGACTGTAGCCCGCCAGGTTCCTCTGTCCTTGGGACTTGCCAGGCAAGAATACTGAAGTAGGCTGGCGTTTTCTCCTCCAGGGGATCTTCCCAACCCAAATACTGAACCCAAGTTTCCTGTATCTCCTGCTTTGGCAGGCGGATTCTCTGCCACTCTGCCCCCTGGAACCAGTCTATCTATAGATAAAGAGAGTGAGGTTCAGAGAGCTAATTCCCCTAGATAAGAAGTGGTGGAGCTGAGACTGCAGTTGATGGAAACTGTACAGCCTTACGCTCCATGCTTACAGTTAAAGATTTCCACATACCGTACGGATGAGGAAACTCAGGCTCAGAGAGGGGAGGCATGTTGCCTGCGATCACACAGCAGGTAAATGGCAAAATCAGCTTCCTTTAGATATTATCATCTCTGTGAGATGAGAGGAAATCTCGGTGCAGGGGGAAGACATGGAGATAGGAGCTGGTTTCAGGGGGACCAAGGAAGTATACTTGAGGTTGGATATAAAAAGGAAGCGCCCTTGCTCGATATCACAGAAGTGGTGCTGTGCTGGGCCTGTGTGTNAAGGGGATGACAGAGGATGAGATGGCTGGATGGCATCATGGACTTGATGGACGTGAGTCTGAGTGAACTCTGAGAGATGGTGATGGACAGGGAGGCCTGGCGTGCTGCAATTCATGGGGTCACAAAGAGTCAGACACGACTGAGCAACTCAACTGAACTGAACTCTGCATAGAAGTTAAATAATCATGGTGACAATATACAGCCTTAGCGTACTCCTTTCCCTATTTGAAACTGATCTCTTGTTCCAGGTCCAGTTCTAACTGTTGCTTCCTGACCTGCATACAGATTTCTCAAGAGGCAGGTCAGGTGGTCTGGTATTCCTATCTCTTGAAGAATTTTGCACAGTTTGTTATGATCTGCACCATCAAAGGCTTTGACATCGTCAATAAAGTTGATGTAGATGTTTTTCTGGAACTCTCTTGCTTTTTTAATGATCCAACGAATGTTGGCAATTTGATCTCTGGTTCCTCTGCCTTTTCTAAATCCAGCTTGAACATTTGGAAGTTCACTGTTCACGTACTGTTGAAGCCTGTCTTGGAGAATTTTAAGCGTTACTTTACTAGAATGTGAGATGAGTTCAGTTGAAACTAGCTCACCCTTATAAAATCTATTACGCTTTTCACTCTGTCTCTCATGGGACCCAAACTTTTCTTCATTGTTACAATCTATTTTGAGCCTCTGTGCCTCTTTATATTTATTTTCTCTTTTGGTTTAGTCTAATATTTTAATCTTTCACTTACTATTTGAATATTAATTAATTCCAAAGATTCATGTCTTTTTTCAGTTATGTTTGATCATGTTTTATTTCTTATTTTTTATAATGTCTGTTTCATGTTTTATATATAAAATTAATATTTTCTTTTTGTAAGTTTGATTTTTGTAGGGTTTTTCCTAGCTGATTCTCATTGAGTTTGTCATTTTCCTGATATTTTCCATAACTTTGTATCTATTGATTACTATTATTTTCTTTCTTTTTTTTTTCCTGTTCTTTCTTGGACATCATGAAACCTGGACTTTTTTCTGTGAAAAACGTTTAAACTGTAGATTTGAAACAGGTTTTCCAGTTTTAGTTTGGCTTCTATCAGACTCCCAGGGACGCTGCAAACCCAAGATCACTGTAAATGTGCTGGTCAGCTCTCAATTTTCAAGCCTCACAAATAGAGTAAATTTCTGTGGCTGGCAGCTCTCAGGGGAGGCTTGCTAATTGTTTTAATTCTTAATTTAAGGCAAAAGTCAAAATGGGCAAGTTTCTCAACAGGTTCATCCATAGAGTAGATTTCTTACTAGTTAGTCGCTGAGAGCATGATGCTTAGATAAGTCTAGTTGTATGGCGGGACCTCCAAATATAACTTCCACCTTACAGGCGTCCTCGGTAGATCTCTTGTTCCTCATGAAAACTCATGCTCTTGACTGCCAAGGGTTGGTAGGTGCCCCTGTGCACTGCCTGTCAGATACTCATCTGCCTTTCTGAATTCATGTTTGCTATCACTTCTAATTTCCAAAGATTTCCATGACTCTTCAGTTCATTCAAGTATTCTGTCACTTGAAACATTTTGTCTTGCCCTAAGCCATATCGTTAAACTCACCAGTTGGCTATTCTAGTAAAAATGCTACTCTCAATTACACTTAGGAAAAATAGAGGCACTTCCAAAAGCATGTATCTCTGTGCTTCTTAAAATCCTTCTAATAACTGGGATATGTGCAACATCTATTGAAATGTAGGAACAATAATGTGGTTTTGTCTAAGTTGTACTTCCATCATTAACTAGATATTTGAACTTTGAGAAAATAGTAAAATTTTGGAATTCACGATTTCATTACTTACAAAACTGAAAAAAAAAGTATTTAATATATTCTTGAAATGATAAAATAGTATTATTTTTCTTAAATTATTAGCACTGGCCATGGAACATAGTAAGTGAACAATTATAACTCATTGATTTATTCAAAACATACTTATTTTGTTCTATCTGTATTTAAGGTATTCTTTTATGATATGGTGAATACACAAATGAATAATATAGACACATTCCCTAAACTCATGAAAATACAATAAACTAATAAGTAAATATGTTGTATATACCAGAATGGACACATGTTATATTATAGAGAAGAATACCAAAATTATACTGGATAAGAGATAGAGTGACTATATGGGAGAAAGAATGTATTTTACATAAAGTGGTTATGGGAAAATTTTCTATCAGGGTGAAAGAGGCTGGATCATTCAGTGTATTATAGATACTGGAGTTTCTATCTTATTCTATTTTGTCATGGAGAAACTATAGGAGAACATTCAGCATAGGGATGAGAGAATCCATTATAGGTTTACAGAGATCAATCTTACTGTTCTAAAGGAAATAAGATGTGGATTAGCCAAAAAGTTCCTTTGTTTTTTCAAGGAAGACTAAAAGACATATTTTTCATTTTCACCAAGAACTTTATTGAACAACATATGCACTGTTTTGTTCCACTACCTCCTGAAGTTTCCGGCAACTACATAATTTCATCTTCCCCAGACTTTTTATCTTTTTGATCAAAGAGCCATTCCAGGTACCTTTTAGAGTCTTCCAGGTAATTTAACTGTTTTTCATTAAGGCAGTTTTTAAAAGACTGAAATAAAGTGACATCTGAAGATGCAACATCTGGTGAATAAAGCAGATGAATCAGAACTTCCCAGCAAAGTTGTAAGTTTTTGCCTGATCATGAAAAAAACATGTGGTCTTGAGTTTTCCTTATGGAAGATTATCTGCTTTTATTGACTAATTCTGGATGCTTTTCACTGAGTGCTACCTTCAGTTGATCTAATTGGCAGCAAGACTTGTTGGAATTAACTGTTTGCTTTTCCATAAGGAGCTCATAATAGAGGACACCCTTCCAATCCCATCATATACACAACATCACATTCTTTGAATGAAGACCTGCCTTTGATGTGGCTGTTGATAGCTCATTTTGCTTGACTCAGGATCTCTTTCATTCCACATTATTGTACAATATTCACTTTTAATCTCCCATCACAATTTGTTTTTAAAATAGAATGTTTTCTTTATGTTTATGGGGAAATATCACATGTGGAAATTCAGTTAAGTTTCTTTCACTTAACTTATGCAGAGCCCAACATCATATAAATATAATCAAGTACATGCAAATGATTTTGAAAGCTTGACTTGAATATTTTGAGTATGTAGGCTATCTCCTGCATGGCCTAATATTGATTTTTCTCAATTAATGTCTCAATTTGATTGCTATCAAGTTCAACTAGTCTATCTGACCATGGAACATTATCTAGAACAGAATCTCCAGCATGAAACTTCACCAATCTCTTTTAACACATTGGATCAGTCAGAGCACCTTTCTGTACATGGCATAAATCTATTTTTTTTATTTTTGGCATTCATTTGTTCTTTTATCTTTCTTAAATAATAAAGTATAATATGCTAAAATGTTACTTTTTTCTTTCATCTTCACTATTAAAATGGCTACAGAAAAATTCAACAATTTTGATACATTTTATATGCATGCTGATATAATAGCTATCAAAATATAATTAACAACATTGCTTGGAATGAAGTTAAAATCATCACAGTCAACAAAAGAGTCTGAAATGCAGTACTTGGATGTAATCTCAAAAACGACAGAATGATCTCTGTTTGTTTCCAAGGCAAACCATTCAATATCACGGTAATCCAAGTCTATGCTCTGAACAGTAATGCTGAAGAAGCTGAAGTTGAACGGCTCTATGACGACCTACAAGATCTTCTATAAGTAACAACCAAAAAAGATGTCCTTTTCATTATAGGGGACTGGAATGCAAAAGTAGGAATACAGAGATACCTGGAATAACAGGCAACTTTGGCCTTGAAGTACAGAGTGAAGCAGGGCAAAGGCTAATAGAGTTTTGTCAAGAGGATACACTGGTCATAACAAACACCTTCTTCCAACAACACAAGAGAAGACTACACATGGACATCATCAGATGGTCAACACCAAAATCAGATGGATTATATTCTTTGCAGCCAAAGATGGAGAAGCTCTATACAGTCAGCAAAAACAAGACTGGGAGCTGACTGTGGCTCAGATCATGAGCTCCTTATTGCCAAATTCAGACTTAAATGGAAGAAAGTGGGGAAAACAACTAGACCATTCAGGTATGACCTAAATCAAATCCCTTATGATTATACAGTGGAAATGAGAAATAGATGCAAAGGATTATATCTGATAGCCAGAGTGCCTGAAGAACTCTGGATGGAGGTTCATGATATTGTATAGGAGGCAGTGATCAAAACCATCCCCAAGAAAAAGAAGTGAAAAAAGCAAAACGGTTGTCTGAGGAGGCCTTACAAATAGCTGTGAAAAGAAGAGAAGCAAAAGGCAAAAGAAAAATATATACCCATTTGAATGCAGAGTTCCAAAGAAAAGCATGGAGAGGTAAGAAAGCCTTCCTCAGGGCTCAATGCAAAGAAACAGAGGAAAACATAGAATGGAAAAGACTAGAGATCTCTTCAAGAAAATTAAAGATACCCAGGGAACATTTCATGCAAAGATGGGCACAATAAATGACAGAAAAGGTATGGGCCTAACAGAAGCAGAAGATACTAAGAAGAGGTAGCAAGAACATACCGAAGAACTATATAAAAAAGATCTTCATAACCTAGATAATCATGATGGTGTGATCACTCACCTAGAGCCAGACATCCTGGAATAAGAAGTCAAGCGGGCCTTAGGAAGCATCACTACAAACAAAGCTAGTGGAGGTGATGGAATTCCAGTTGAGCTATTTCAAATCCTAAAACAATATTCTGTGAAAGTGCTGCATGAATTATGCCAGCAAATTTGGAAAAATCAGCAGTGGCCACAGAATTGGAAAAGGTCAGTTTTCATTCCAATCTCAAGGAAAGTCAATGCCAAAGAATGATTAAATTACTGCACAATTGCACACTATCAAAATAATGCTCAAAATTCTCCAAGCCGGGCTTCAGCAATACATGAACCATGAACTCTCAGATGGTCAAGCTGGGTTTAGAAAAGGCAGGTCCAGAGATCAATTTACCAATACCCACTGGATCATAAAAAAAGGAAGAGAGTTCCAGAAAAACATCTACCTCTACTTTATTGACTATGTCTAAGCCTTTGACTTGATGAAAGTGAAAGAGGAGAGTGAAAAAGTTGGCACAAAGCTCAACATTCAGAAAACAAAGATCATGGCATCTGGTCCCATCACTTCATGGCAAATAGATGGGGAAACAGTGGAA
>SJYW01049642.1:0-18789 GCA_006410735.1 Raphicerus campestris
TCCTTTGATATGAACTTCACATATCTGGGGCCTGTATCCTGTATTTTTACATCCTGTGTTCCCTCAGGGTTCACCATCCATGGTGGCTGCAACTGTTGATCACTCACACGGTTTATTCACTGATACAGCAGGCAGTATTCCAATTCTCAGTATTAATCTAAAGTTACAAAGTTTAATTATACAAAGTGAGTAAGACTCGGGATCTACTATATAATATAGAGCTTATAGTATGAATACTATATTGCATACTCTCTAAGAGGTCAAATCTTAAGGTAACTGTTCTTACCACAGATACAGAACATAAAGGGTGAGAAGGCATCTGGCAAAATGGCCATCATCAAAAAATCTATCAACAATAAATGCTGGAAAGAGTGTGGAGAAAAGGGAGCTCTCTTGCATTGTTGGTGGGAATGGAAACTGATACAGCCTCTATGGGCTTCCCTGGTGACTCAGAGGTAAAGCGTCCGCCTGCAATGCAGGAGACCTGCGTTCGACCCCTGGGTCAGGAAGAGTCCCTGCAAAAGGAAATGGCAACCCACTCTAGTACTCTTGCCTAAAAAATCCCATGGACAGAGAATTCTGGAAGTCTACAGTCCATGGGATCATAAAGAGCTGGACATGACTGAGCAACTTCACTTTCTTTCTTTCTATGGAGAAGAGTATGAAGTTTCCTTAAAAATTAGGAATAAAACTACCACCTGACCCAACCATCCCACTACTGGGCATAAACCCTTAGGAAACTGTAACTGAATAAGACAAACACACACACACACACAGAAGTCACTCAGTCGTGTCCGACTCTTTGAGACCCCATGGATTGTAGCCCACAAGACTCCTCAGTCCATGGGATTTTCCAGGCATGAATAAGACACATGTACTCCAATGTTCGTTGCAGCACTATAACAGATAGGCCACAGAAGAAACCTAGATGTCCATCAACGAATGGATAAAGCGGGTTTGGTACATGTCTACAATGAAATACTGAGCCATAACAAAGACCATATTTGAGTGAATTCCAATGTAGTGGGTGCACCTCGGGCCTATTATACAGAGTGAAGAAAGTCAGAAAGAGAAATAAAAACATCGTATACTGACACATACGCATGGAATCTAGGAGATAGCACTGATGAATGTATTTGCAGGGCAGGATGGAGACGCAGACATAGAGGACAGACTTGGTGACACAGGGGTGGAGGAGAGGGAGGGACAAACTGAGAGCAATCCTGAAACATACACATTACCATATGGAACATCGACAGCCAATGGGGATTTGCTGTGTGGTGCAGGGAGCTCAAACTGGTGCTCTGTGATGACCTAGAGGGGTGGGAAGGAGTGGGAGGTGGGGAGATGTTCAAGGGGGAGGGGACACATGTATACCTATGGCCGATTCATGTTAATGTATGGCAGAAGCCAACACACTATTGTAAAGCAAATATATTCTGATTAAAAAATATACTTAAAAAAAGGAAGAGAGGGAAATGGTGGAGGTAACGGATATGCTTACAGCATAAACTGTGGTGGTGATTTCACAGGAATAGATTTATCTCCAAACTCATCAGTAAATTAAATATGTATAGGTTTTGCATGTCAATCATACCTCAATAAATTGTCATTTTTTAAAACCAACTAAACAGATGAGGAAGCAATGGAAACAGTGACAGACTTTATTTTGGGGGGCTCCTAAATCACTGCAGCTGGTGACCATGGCCACAAAATTAAAAGACAGTTGCTCCTTGAAAGAAAAGTTATGACCAACATAGAGAGCATATTAAAAAGCGGAGACATAACTTTGCCAACAAAGGTCCGCTAGTCAAGGCTATGGTTTTTCCAGTAGTCATGTATGGATGTGAGAGTTGGACTACAAAGAAATCTGAGCACCAAACAATTGATGCTTTTCAACTGTCATGTCAGAGAAGATTCTTGAGAGTCCCTTGGACTGCAAGGAGATCCAACCAGTCCATCCTCAAGGAAATCAGTCTTGAATATTCTTTGGAAGGACTGATGCTGAAGCAGTAACTCCAATACTTTGGCCACCTGATGTGAGGAACTGACACATTTGAAAAGTCCCTGATGCTGGGAAAGATTGAAGGCAGGAGGAGAAGGGAATGACAGAGGATGAGATGGTTGGCACATCTCATCGTCGATGAGATGGCACACCAACTCAATGGACATGAGTTTGAGTAAACTCCAGGAGTTGGTGATGGATAGGGAGGCCTGGAATGCTGCAGTCTAATAGGGTTGCAAAGAAATGGACACGACTGAGTGACTGAACTGAACTGAAACATATTCTTGAGCTAGTGGTAAAGAATCCAACTAAAACGCATGAAATTCATGGGTTTGATCCCTGAGTTGGGAAGACTCCATAGAAGAGGAAATGGTAACCGACTCCAGTATTTTGTCTGGGAAATCCCATGGACAGAGGAGCCTGATGGGCCAAATTCCATGAGGTGGCAAAGAGTTGGACACAACTGAGTGAGTAAACAGTAGATATACTCTTACCCTATGATCTAGTGGTCATGCTCTTTGGTGTTTAGCCAGATGAGCTGGAAACTTACATCAGCACAAAAACCTGCATGCAGTTGTTTATAGCAGCTTATTTCATATTTTTCAAAACTTAAAAAGCAATATCGGTGTCTTTCAGCAGATATTGGGATAAGTAACAGAATACTGTTCAATGCTAAAAATGAATAAGTTTTCAAACCGTGAAAGACATGGAGGAACCTTAGATGTGTATTACCAAAAAAAAAAAAAAATATTCTGAAAAAGCTACACACTATATGATTCCAAGCACATGAACAGAGCACAGAGAGCTTTTACTGTTGTGGATCTGCTCTGTGTGACCCTACAGGGGTGGGTGCTGTTGTTAGTCACTCAGTTGTGCCCAACTCTTTGTGATCTCATGGACTGTACCCCACCAGATTCCTCTGTTTATGGGATTTCTCAGGCAAGAATACTCGGTGAGATGGCTTTGTCTTCTCCAGGGGATCTTCCCATCCAGGGATTGAACCTATGTCTCTTGCACGGGCAGGTGGATTCTTTACCACTGACCCACCAAGGAAGCCCATAAGGCTGGATACAAGTCATCATCCATTTGTCTATACTCACAGAAGGTACAATACCAAGAAAGAAGCTAATGTAGGTAAGTGTGCTAGTCCAGGACGTTGTGTGCTAATGATATATAATGTAGCTTCTTAGAATGTAGAAAATGGCATACTCTGCTGGGGGACGTTGACAGTAGGAGAGGCTGTGCATGTGTCCAGTAAGAAGATAGATGGGAACTCTCCACACTTTCTGCTCCATTTTGCTGTCAATGTAAGACTACTTTAAAAAGTAAACTTAAAACACTAATGGGGCAGGGGTGGTGGCTCAGCCCCATACCCTTCCCTGGGGATTGCAGTCTTGAGTGCAGGGCCAGACCCTCTTGCCCTTCTGTCCAAAAGGGGGTGGACCCCTCAATCCTCATTTAGTTTGCTTGATTTGGATACTGGCAGGGCCTGTGGCTCCCCTCTTATGGGATCTGAGAACATTTCCTGAGATGCAAAAGGATCTTGGGGTGGCATCACTTGACCACACCTGCCATGCCATAAGAGACAACTGCATCAGGCAGGTTGGGAACGCATATGATGGTGATCCCACTGGGAGTGCTGACTCCATACCCTAAAACTGACTCAGATGAAGGCCTAAAAGTTCCCTCTGCCTCAAATCAGGCTCATCATTCAAATATTCACTGAAGCAGTATTACAATACCGAGGACACAGAAGTAACGAAGGTCTACATTTGATTTATGACAGGGTCTAAGAGTTCTCCCTCGGCTGACAAATCCTTAGCTTACAGTGTGGACTGACATTTATTCTTGAGATATGCCAGGGATGACGACAGAGAGGATTTGGCCTGAATGTTGTGGTGCTGATCATCCCACAGCCCCCAAGGTTCTCACCATGACCCCTCGCAAATCTAAAACCCTCCGTTGCCAACCTGAGGCTGCCCTCTTTGACCTGGTGGCTCACTTCCTTGAGCTGTCCCGGGAAGTGTCATGCAAAACACCCAATTCTCCAAGGCCTGAAAACAGGGCTGGCACTTTATGCGGCCCTGTTTCTTAAGGAAGTGGCCCCCTCCTCACTCAGCGTCACAACCATGAATCATGTTGGGGACTAGCTCCCTTTGTTGAACTGGTTTTATTCTGTGAGCGCAAGGCTCTCATTCCCCCAAACCAGCTCCAGTGGACACGAGGGGGCACCACAGTTGGCCAGCTCTACCCGGGCCTCCTAGCGCCCAGTATACAGAAGTCGCTCAGTGTGGGCCCCTTGCGGTGTCTAAGTCGGCTCATCAGCCCTCCAGGCCGTTATCTAGGACCTCGACCTACACCGGGGTTGAATCCGGGTCTACCCACACAGACCAACACCTTAGCCTGAGACACTCGAGGCAACATTCAGGCGATAGCACTGAAGGGCCCATGAGAGCCATATCACAGAGGTGGGATGTGGATGGGTCACTTTTATTACTGGGAGCGTTGGGAGGGTCCCTTCTATTACTGGGAGGGTTGGGAAGGTCCTTCACCTCCATTCAGGTCCTTACCTTGTTTCAGGACTAGTCCTGGACAGTTAGTCTCTGCCAAACGGTCGCTGCGGCTACAGGGCGAGCTTCTCGCCTTCGAAGCGGAAGTGGAGAGAATTGCGTACGGTCCTACGTGAGGTCGCCCAGGGACGACGGCAACGGCAGCGTGCTACGGGCACCCCGGTAGCTCAATATTCACCCGTCCCTGGATTCTCTCTCAGGGTCTTCCGTGTGCAGTTTATCAAAGCCCTGAACGCCTCCATCTAAGATCCCAAGACCTACACCCCCAAACAAAGCCCTTGCCTTCTCAAGTCCCTAGTGGAGGGAATCAGGGCACTGCTCTGAGAATCTCTGCTTGTCAGGAGGGGCACAGCTTTGTAAGCCTCCCTCCTTGGGGAGAGATCCACCCATTAGCACTGATCGTCCTCACCTTAACTCCGTTTATGGTCAACATGACACCCCTCTGCAGATCTGGGGCCCTATCTCACTAGAGAAGGCCGGGCCCTCCCCGAGATCACACAGGTAGAATGACATGACCACTCAGAAATAGCTCCTCTGGGTCTCTCAGAGCTAAGACTTTACAGAATGGTGTTTCGCTCCCTCTCCAGAGGTCCACTCTAACACTCAGCATTGTCTCTGAGGTCCTCCTTGGGCTCAGGTTCATCCACCCACAAAACTAGGCTGATCCTATTAGACAGAGGCCTCACCTCACTGAGAATTTCCAGACTGAAATCAACCTGACACCTGTGCCCTGAGCTTCCTGGGGAGCACAGCTACAGAGATATTCCAGGGCCTCCTTTGATGCAGTGTGTGCTACTGTGAGTCCACTTTCACGTCCTCACATTGACAGGTGACGAACCCTGTCACTCCACTCTCTGCTTTATGGAGCAGCTTGTCTTACATCAAGGTCCTAGTCTCCTTGAAAATTCCAAGTTGGAAGTCAGGGTGACCCTCATGTGATTGTAGTCCATAAGGGCCTCCAAAAACAGGCAGTGGGGATGCAACGCGAGTCCTTCTGGATTCCTCTTGCTCAGCATCCTCACTACATCTACCACAGTGTGGGACTGCTCCTTCTACTGATGTAAGACACCTGTTTGGGTGACCACTATAATCAAGAGTCATTGTCTCCACAGTCCTCTTTCATGGAGTTCCGATATCAGCTTCTGTCACTTGATTAAAGGCTTCCTGGGAAATGCATACTCCTATGAACACTTGAGCAGTTACCCTCTAGCAAATCTTGGAGAAAATGGGTCTCAGTCCCAAAAGTGATGTAAGGTTAGGAAAATGCAGCAGAAATCAAGGAACTCGGGTCAGATGTTATGTTGTCAGAGAAAAAAAGCGCATATATTCCTTCTCTTCAGCTAGATTCTGGGTGTGTGCTTAGTTGCTCAGTCATGTCTTACTCTTTGCAACCCCATGGACTATAGCCTGACAGGCTCCTCTGTCCATGGGGTTCTCCAGGCAAGAATCCTGGAGTGAGTTGCTCCCCTCTAACGGATGTACCAAAACCCAGGAATCGAACCCAGGACTCCCACATTGCAGGTGGATTCTTTACTTTCTGAGCCACCAGATTTAGGGTAGTTCTAAAATCCTTACCTTCAGGGCCCTCCTGTTGGTCCAGTGGTTAAGACTCTGTACTCCCAATGCAGGGGGCCAGGTTCGATCCCTGGTCAGGTAATTGGATCCCACATACCAGAACTAAGAGTTCATGTGCCACAACTAACACTTTCACATGCCACAACTAAAGAGCCGGCACGTGGCAACAAAGATCGAGTGTCACAGCTAAGACTCAGAGCAGCCAAAAATGACTAAAACTATATTTTTAATTAAAAAATTAAGTATTTGCTTTCTACAGAGAAGATAATCTTCACCTGATAATCTTGTAAGCCCTTGATGACTTGAGGGTGTCTGAATTTGCACCTGCAGATGACCTTATGGTTACTGAGCATTATCTATTTCTCTCTTTTTTCTCTCTTAATTATTTTGTTTATGTGCTATGTGGCAATATAGATGGTAGGAGAGTTTGTGGGGAGAGTGGATACATATATATGTATGGGTGACACCCTTCCCTGTTCATTTGAAACTGTCACAGTATTGTTAATTGGTTATCCCCAAGGGAAAATAAAATGTTCAAATTATAAGAAACAAAACTGTGCTTCCAGTGCAAGGGGTATGAGTTAAATCCCTGGTTGTTGAATTAAGATCCCATGTTTCAAGTGACAGTCCTTAGATGGTGGAGGAATAGGATGAGAAGACCACTTTCTCCCTGACAAATTCATAGAAAGAACATTTGAATGCTGACCAAAAGGAGGTAGGACAAAATATAAAAGTTAAAAAGAGAGACAAAAGAGGTAGGGATGGAGATGTGTCCTGGGAAGGGAGTCTCAAAAAAGAGAGAAGTTTCTGAATACCAGGAAGCACTCTCACTGACGCGTCTCTGGCGAGCCTAGGAATCTCAGAGGGCAACATAACTGGAAGGAAAAATACATAAATACATAAATAATTAAAACCAACAGATTACATGCCTAATGGCAACTCTCAGCAGCACAACAGCCAAACACTTGCATCTGCAACTAGAAAGCGGGGGCTGGACAGGGAGGTGCAGGCTGCATGGCTTAGGGTAAGGACCCTGGGCTTGAATTCCCTGAAGGAACTACTTGAGATGGCAACCCAGACTGTGGGATAGGTATCCTGTGAAAAGCCATAACCTAAGACACTGCCAGGCCCCCTCAGAGAGCAAAAGAATGAGCAGAGCTAGCTGGCTGTGGACCGGCCCATCCCCCCCTGGAGACAGACAGGCGAGGATAGCCAAGAGCCAGAAGGGGGCAATCCTACTGGTTTGCCCAGAAGGCAGCTCCTGAGAGGCATCCTCTACCAAACTGCAAGCAGGCTTCATTGCTAACCAAGACTTCTTAGGATTCTGGATGGTTGACATCCGCTGAAAGGGTCACAGCCAGAGAGCAGCTCCCCAGAAGAGACACGTGGCACACTGAGAATTTGTGCCTGTTGTACACCCAGAAAACCGAGCGGCTGGGACAGGGGAGGCAGTAAGATGCAGCCTCCAACTGGGGGCGACTGCACTTGCCAAGCACCTGGTCACTTGAGCCGCTCGGATCTGGGACTGGCACAAAACACAGGCCCAACCAAACCTGTGCCTTTGTGGAGTACCCAAGAACCTGAACCTGAGAGGCTTAGACCTAGGAAGTGCTCGCAATCCAGGCCCCGCCTCAGACAGTTCCCAGCAGAGCTACTTAGAGCCTGAGCAGTGTAGACTGGGAAAGCACACACGATGTGAGTGGGGTAAAACCAGTGTGGTCCAGATACTGCGGGCACTCCCGTCAAACATTTGCTTGCAGTATTCCTCCCTCCCCACAGCATGACTGCACAAGACAGCCTAAAATAAGTGACCCCCACCGCCCCCTTGTGTCAGGGTGGAAATTAGACACTGAAGAGGCCAGCAAACAGAAGCTAAAATAAATAGAGGGGACTGCTTTGGAAGTGACATATGAAACAGAATAAAACCCTGTAGTTAGCACTGACTACATAGGANTAAGTCTACAGTTCCTTCTCATTCACCGTCCCATTGACCATGGTAACCACCGCTCTGCTCTGACCATTTTAGATTCTTCATATAAATGACACGCAGTATATGTCCTTCTGTGTCTGGCTTATTCCACTGCAGCAGAAGGTCCTCTAGGTTTATCCACGCTGTCATAACAGGAGAGGTTAGCTTCTTTTTAGGCTGAATGATATTCCATTGTATGTATATTTTGCATCTTCTTTATCCATTCATCTGTCCCTGGACACCTAGGCTGCTTCCCTTTCTTGGCTATTGTGAGTAGTGCTGCAGTGAACATGGGAGTGCAGAGCTCTTTTCACAGTCCTGATTTCAATTCCTTTGGACAGTAGTGGAATTGCAGAAAGTATTATGTTTTATTTTTGATTTTTTGAGGAACTGCTACACTGTGTTCCCTGTAAATTGGCTGCACCAATTTACATTGCTACCAGCAGTGTTGAATGTGTATTGTTTACTAAGAACCTTGCAAACTGTCTTCCAAAGTGGCTCTACCATTTTGTATCACCACCACCGAGGAATGAGAGTTCTTGTTGATTCACAGCCTTACAAGCATTTGGTGTTGTCAGTCCTTTGAATGCTGGCCATTCTGAAAGGCATTTCGTGGTATCTGCTTGTTTTTTTTTGTTTTTTTTTTGTTTTGTTTTGTTTTGTTTTTTAATTTGGAGTTCCCTAATGGTATATGATTCCCTGGTGGCTCAGATGGTAAAGCTTCTGCCCCCAATGCCAAAGACCCGGGTTCGATCCCTGGGTTGGGAAAAACCCCTGGAGAAGGAATTGGCAACCCACGCCAGTATTCTTGCCTGGGAAATCCCATGGACAGAGGAACCTGGTGGGCTACGTCCATGGGATTGCAGAGTCGGATACGACTGAGTGACTTCACTTTCACTTTCAATGGTATATGTTGTGGATCATCTTTTCATATGCTTGTTTGCCATCTGTGTATCTTCCTTGGTGAGGTATCTATTCATATCTTTTGTTCACTTTTAATTAGATGTTAGTTTTCTTCTTATTAATATTAAGACTTCTTTGTATATTTTAGATTAGAACCTTCATCAGATAAGTCTTTTGCAAATATTTTCTCCCAGACTATGGCACATCTTCTTGTTCTCTTGGTGTATTTTAATAGAGCAGAAGTTTAAAGGGAATGAAATCTAGCTTATCAATTATTTCTTTCATGGAGCCCCATCACTTTTTTCTGTGATGATATTTTGTTGATTGGTTTGCTATGTGGCACATGGGATCTTAATTCCCCAACCAAGGTTTGAACTCACACCCCTTGCACTGGAGGCACAGTTTTTGTAAAATTTTAGCTTTATTATTTTGTTTTGGGATATAGCAAATTAACAATATTGTGACAGTTTTCAGGTGAACAGTGAAGGGACTCAGCCATACATATACACGTACCCACTCTCCCCCAAACTTCCATCAATACTGCCACATAATAGTAAGCAGAGTCCCCTGTGTGATACAGTACATCCTTGTTGCTTATCCATTTTAAATATAGCAGTGTATACATATCCATCCCCAATCCCCTAATGATCCCTGTCCCACACCCTTCCCCAGCGGCAACCATAAATTTGTTCTCTGAGACTTTAACACTTTCTATTCTGTAGTTAAATTCATTTGTATCATCTCTTCCTAAATTATACATATAAGATATGTCATGTAATATTTCTGCTTCTCTGTCTGAATCACCTCAATCAGTATGATAATCTCTAGGTGCATCATGTTGCAGACATGTCCAAAGCTCTTCTCTCCCCTAGTGAAGTCTGAGCAGATAATTCATATTGCATTTCAAGAAAGCAGGCTATCTTCCCACTAACAGAGGACCAAGGTGGGGCTCATGGAAATTTAGCATAAAACATACTTGTGTTCCTATACAATATGCACAAATTGCAGATTGTTCTTTTTTCTGTTTTTAAATGTTGTTCCTTTTAATTAAAGATGTGTTTACTTTCAGAATCCAAGTGTACTAATGGCACAGCTCCCACATGTACTGCAGATTTTCAAGTTGAAAAATAAGAATTTTCGTATTACATAGCACAGGCTGAAATCCTTGAATCATTTCTCATCATTCAGAATAAGAAAACATGATATTGGAATATGTATTTTTTTCTGAAAATGGAATTATTCCACAGTGAAGTCTGTGTGATCATCAGATACAGAAAAAAATCTTAAGAGGTATTCACTTCTTGGTTTGTTTTATTTGTTTTAGTCTTTCTTTGTAAAATTGAAGTTTATTTACCTGGATTGGCTTAGCTTATTTAAGAATGTGGGAGAAGTGAAATCCCAGTAAAATTGCTTTCTTGCACAGTTGCACTATAGTGGTTCAAATATGAACTTAGCATCTGCTCTTTGGAAGGCTTCTGGCTGGTTCTGGGGATGCTAAGAAAAATAAACTCAATCCCTTCTTATAGAATTCTAGAGTCTAAGAGCAGCATTCATATAAAGTAGCTGGTGACCTGAGATCTAGGGGCCTAATAAAAATGAGGTGTAAGGAGGTGAGGGGATTGAGGGCTTCCTCATGAGGAGTCTAGTGTAAATACACTGAGGCAAGGCACTTGGAGACTCTAGGACAATAAATGTCTAGCAGTGGAAGGTAGTTTTAAGTTAGGCTACATGGCAAGCCCACCAAGGAGGCTGTAGAAACACTGAATAGGAATCAGACCCTATTGGGGGGTCTCAAAGTTGAGAGACTTAAGCCTGGAATGGAAAAGTACCCTGGATGAACTACCCTTCATTCTTTNCTGGCTTGACTGCTCTCTCCGCCTTTGGACTCTCCTTTTTCTCCCCCCAGGTCGCCTCTATCTCCCTCCTCCCCCTTTTCTTCTCTACCCAACTAGGTGAATCTCCCTGTGTGTTCTGGGCTGTGGAGAACACTTAGAGAACTGATTACTGGCTGGTCCTGTCTCTCTCACTTTGATTCCCCATTTTATCCTCCTGGCCACCTCTGTCTCCTTCCTCCCTCTTCTCTTTTCTGCATAACTCCATGAACCCCTCTGAGTGTTGCTGACTGTGAAGAGCACATAGGGAAGTGATTACTGGCTAGCTTGCTCTTTCCTCTTTTCTTATTCTGCTAGTCACTTTTATCATCCTTCTCCCTCTTCTCTTTTCCATGTAACTCTGTGTACCTCTCCGGGTGTCCCTCACTGTGGAGAAACTTTTCATCATGAACCTAGATGTTTTATCATTGGTGCCATATAGATGGAGAAGTCTTGAGGCTACTGTAAGAATAAGACTGAAAACCAGACGCATGAGGTTTAAATCCAAAAACCTGAGAACACCAGAGAACTTCTGACTCCACGGAACATTAATCGATAGGAGCTCACCAAAAGCCTCCATAAGTAAACTGAAACCAAGCACCACCCAAGGGCCAACAAGTTCCAGAAAAAGACATATCACGCTAATTCTCCAGCAACACACAAACAAGCCCTGAGCTTCAATATACAGGCTGCCCAAAGTCACACTAAACCCATAGATATCTCAAACTCACTACTGGACACTTCACTGCACTCCAGAGAGAAGAAATCCAGCTCCACCCACCAGAACACCAACACATGTTTCCCTAATCAGGAAACCTTGACAAGCCACCCATCCAAACCCACCCACAGAGAGGAACCTCCACAATAATGAGGAACCACGAACTGCCAGAGTACGGAAAGGTCACTCCAAACACAGCAATATAAACAAGAGGAAAAGGCAGAGAAATACTCAGCAGGTAAAGGAACAGGATGAATTCCAACCAAACCAAACAAAAGAGGAAGGGATAGGGAATCTCCCTGATAAAGAATTCTGAGTAATGATAATGAAAATGAACAAAAGCTTGAAAACAAAATGCAGTTACAGATAAATAGCCTGGAGACAAGGATTGAGAAGATGCAAGAAATGTTTAACAAAGACTTAGAAGAAATGAAAAAAAAGCAGCCAATATATGATGAAAAATGAAATTAATGAGATAAAAAACACTCTGCAGGGAACCTGCAGTAAAATAAGGGAGACAGAAGATGGGATAAGTGAGATAGAAGATAGAATGGTAGCAATAAATGAAACAGACAGACACAAAGAAAAAAGAATGAAAAGAAATGAGGACAACCTCAGAAATCTCTGGGACAACGGTAAATGCTCTAATATTAGAATCATAGGCGTCCCACAAGAAGAAGACAAAAAGAAGACGAAAATACTTGAGAAGAAAGGGCTGAGAACTTCCCTAAAATGGAGAAGGAAATACTCATCCAAATCCAAGAAACCCAGAGAGTCCCAAACAAGATAAACCCAAGGCAAAACACTCCAAGACGCATATTATTCACATAAACAAAGATTAAACAAAAAGTACAAGTATCAAAGTAGCAAGGGAAAAACAACAAATAAACACACTAGGGGATTCCCATTAAGGATAACAACTGATCTTTCATTAGAAACTCTTTAGGCCAGAAGGGAATGGCAGGACATACTNCATGTCCAAAGCTCTTCTCTCCCCTAGTGAAGTCTGAGCAGATAATTCATATTGCATTTCAAGAAAGCAGGCTATCTTCCCACTAACAGAGGACCAAGGTGGGGCTCATGGAAATTTAGCATAAAACATACTTGTGTTCCTATACAATATGCACAAATTGCAGATTGTTCTTTTTTCTGTTTTTAAATGTTGTTCCTTTTAATTAAAGATGTGTTTACTTTCAGAATCCAAGTGTACTAATGGCACAGCTCCCACATGTACTGCAGATTTTCAAGTTGAAAAATAAGAATTTTCGTATTACATAGCACAGGCTGAAATCCTTGAATCATTTCTCATCATTCAGAATAAGAANTAGCCTTGACTAGACGGACCTTAGTTGCCAAAGTAATGTCTCTGCTTTTGAATATACTATCTAGTTTGGTCATAACTTTTCCTCCAAGGAGTAAGCATCTTTTAATTTCATGGCAGCAATAGCCATCTACAGTGATTTTGGAGCCCCAATAAATGAAGTCTAACACTGTTTCCACTGTTTCCCTACCTATTTCCCATGAAGTGATGAGACCATATGCCATGATCTTCGTTTTCTGAATGTTGAGCTTTAAGCCAACTTTTCACTCTCCTCTTTCACTTTCATCAAGAGGCTTNTGGTTTGTTTTATTTGTTTTAGTCTTTCTTTGTAAAATTGAAGTTTATTTACCTGGATTGGCTTAGCTTATTTAAGAATGTGGGAGAAGTGAAATCCCAGTAAAATTGCTTTCTTGCACAGTTGCACTATAGTGGTTCAAATATGAACTTAGCATCTGCTCTTTGGAAGGCTTCTGGCTGGTTCTGGGGATGCTAAGAAAAATAAACTCAATCCCTTCTTATAGAATTCTAGAGTCTAAGAGCAGCATTCATATAAAGTAGCTGGTGACCTGAGATCTAGGGGCCTAATAAAAATGAGGTGTAAGGAGGTGAGGGGATTGAGGGCTTCCTCATGAGGAGTCTAGTGTAAATACACTGAGGCAAGGCACTTGGAGACTCTAGGACAATAAATGTCTAGCAGTGGAAGGTAGTTTTAAGTTAGGCTACATGGCAAGCCCACCAAGGAGGCTGTAGAAACACTGAATAGGAATCAGACCCTATTGGGGGGTCTCAAAGTTGAGAGACTTAAGCCTGGAATGGAAAAGTACCCTGGATGAACTACCCTTCATTCTTTTCCATGTAGCTGACCAGTTTTCAAACAGCACTTACTGGAGGGACTGTCATTTTTGGTTTGTGAGGATTCTGTTCAGGATTTTTGCATCTATGTTCTTCAGTGACACTGGCCTGTAATTTTTTTTTTTTTTTTTTTTTTGGTGAATGTTCGATTTTGCTATGAGGGTGATGGTGGCCTCATAGAACAAGTTTGGGAGTGTTCGTTCCTCTGCAATTTTTTGGAAGACTTTGAGATTGATAGGTAATAACTCTTCTCTGTTTGATAGTATGCACCTGTGAAACCATCTGGTCCTGGACTTTTGGATATTGGAACTTGTTAAATCACTGTTTCAGTTTCAGTACTTGTGATTGGTCTGCTTACATTCTCTATTTCTTCCTTGTTCAGTCTTGAAAGGTTATACTTCTCTAAGAATCTGATTATTTCTTCCAGGTTATCCATTTTATTTGCATATAGTTGTCTGCCGTAGTCTCTTATGATCCTTTGCGTTTGACACGAGTGCATTCTTAATGAAATCAGCCCTGATTTCCTTGGTGTGGTGAGAGCACAGAGGTAAAATGGGGGAGTATAAAGCAGGAAAATCTGCCCCCCGCTTCCATAGGAATGTACCCTGAGCCCTGGTTAAAGGAATTTCATACAACTGGACACATTCTGGTATTTTCTCACTAAAAAGTCTAGTCCTCTTCTGTATGAGACAGAATAGTGGGGAGGTAGCATTGAACTTGGACAGGGCAATTGCACCCCACTCCAGTACTCTTGCCTGGAAAATCCCATGGATGGAGGAGCCTGGTAGGCTGCAGTCCATGTGGTCACTAAAAGTCAGACAAGACTGAACGACTTCACTTTCACTTTTCATTTTCATGTATTGGAGAAGGAAAAGGCAGCCCACTCCAGTGTTGTTGCCTGGAGAATCCCAGCGACAGGGGAACCTGGTGGACTGCTGTCTATGGGGTCACACAGAATCGGACACGACTGAAGTGAATTAGCAGCAGCAGCATTGAACTACTTAAAAATGTGTTTGCATGATGTTAAAAATAAAATTTTACCAGGAGAAATAACCATTGGTTGTGGTCTTAAAGGTAATGGGCTCCATAAAGGCCTTGGATTGAATGTGTTTCCCCTGGAAATTGCCCAGACATCTAGATTTTCTTGTCTGTGTGTAATCTCTGCTGAAGTGGTAAAATGTTTTGGTCATCTACCAGAAAGATTAAACCCTAGCATGCTCAGAAAGGAAATGAGGAAATCACTGTTTAAACCTGTGATCCTGAATTGTTCTCTCAAACTCAGCTCTGGCTGAGTTTAAGACAGCTTCCTCTTTCACTTTCTTCAGCATGATGCAATCACTCTTTCGCCCTCTGCCTCACTAGGTAAGTTTTTCACGGTAGAGGGTGGGACAGAGTCTAATCGTCCGTATGCCCCTCCTCAGTAGACAAGCATGCCCTCAGCACATGGCGGGGTGGAAATATTAGGAGCCTCTGATCAAATGGGCTGCAGTCTTGGAACTGGTGGGACAGATTCCTTGGAAGCTGGTTAGCACACGTGACTCTCCAGCTACAGTTTGACAACCACATATAATGGAAAAATTTTCAGGATTCTTTTAAGTAAACCCTCAGATCCAAGCTGGTCACCTTGAGACTGTCCATTCTTCTCAGTGGTTTCTCCAGGAAACTCATCCAGTCAACTCTTCCCAGAAACCAAACTAGGAGATGGAATTGTGACCTAAATTAAGGGGCAAAGCCCCTAGTTTGCCCATTTTGTTCCTAGAAAGGAAAAAAGTGTTCTGAGCCACAGATAGACAAGCCCTGAAGGCTTTCCTACAGCTCCCATGAATGCAGGGGTTTTCCAGGGGAAGCCAACATCTCTGCCTTATCCAGAGACCTCAAGTTCCTTATAAGAGTGCTGGTTGATGTCGACTGAAATCTATGAAGCCTGGGAAGAGGCATCAAGCATTGGTAAGTTGGTCCAAGCTCTGTTTGCTGGCCAAAATGTAAACTATTTTGAGCAGTACAGTGGAAGTGCAGTCCATGGGGTTGCATAGAGTCAAACATGACTGAGTGACTGAACTGAACCTAACTGAACGGTGGAAGAAATTGGTCATTCAACTGCAAAGCTCAGTTTGGGCTGATGAGTGGCCAGGAAGAGCCAGGGCAGCTAACCCAATAATAATAAAAGTCCATCAAGGCACCAAAACTCCAAACTTTATAGCATATAAAGAGACATGTGAAGGAAGTTAAATCTCTGATAACTACCTTTCTTAAATACCCATTAATCCATCCTTGTCAGTGCTTATATAATGCTCCAGTTGGTTGGTACAAAGATTTGAGACCTGGGATTATTGTTTTGTACAAAATTTGAGAATCATTAACCAAACTGAGGCTGATTTCCCGTAAGACAGAAGAATGTATAAAGAGAGATGGGTGGGGGGATTGAAATATAAAACATTGACCAACTTAAACGTGTTTTGCTTCCTTAAAACAGGTTGTTGGTTAATGAAACCTTGAGTTATTTTTAGAGACAGCACCAGGCATATGCAAAAAGGAACCTCTATTTTCAGGATGACCTCTGACCCAAGAGGGTTCAGTCTGTGAAACTCTCAGAGTAGGAATGTTGCCATGGGAGAACTGTATGAAGTCCTTCAATACGGAAAATCTGACTTCTAACAGCATGAATAGCTTACATTAACTAATTCAAGGCTAGCCAGTTAGCTTCCAAGTTTGCAGTTCCCCTAAACCCTTTAATTTTACTTCAAACTCTGGATTGAGGAGACAGATTTGAGAGCCCTGCCTCGTGTCTTCTTGCTACTCCATCTTGGATTACAGTTTTTCTCTCAAAAGCCTGTTCCATAGTATTGGCTTCTATGTGCATCAGGCAGCGAGCCCTTGCTGGGGAACACTAGTGACTGATAGGTCTGGAGTTAGATTCCTCTCTGAATTCCTCTAGATCCCACACTGTTACACTCCTCTTGACCCTCAGCAGAGCTTGTGTTCTTTAACACTCAAATGTATCTTGGGATAAAAGTAAGGACTCTGGATATATTCCAATACACTTCTTTAGTCACAAAGCCTTGAAGCCTACCTCAGTAAATGACAGCAATGAGGAGGAGAAACAGATGATAGTAACAATAAGGTCATCTCTCTATGCAGTGTCACATGACTTCGATTAGAATAGCCCAAAGCCATATTGGCCGGCTCCTATCCCTTAGAAGCGTGCGCATATCTCAGATATGGTGGGTTGGGTTATAGGTCACTGCAATAAAGTGAATATTACCATAAAGTAAATCACAGGAATTTGGGGGATTCCTGTGCTTATAAACGTTGTTAATCCTATTGTATACACTTACTAGAAAATCTCTTAAAAATGTATATAGCTTAATTTACATATATAAGGGAGTTACTTAGAAAGAAAACTGAGCAGAGGACCATAAGAAATAAAATAAGGAAAGAGTTTAAAATATTTAAAGAATTAAGAATATGTGGAACTGGGACCCCAAGTGAACACTGGGTTTTGGAAAAATGGTGCCATAGATATGTTCAGTGCAGGGTTATGTAAACTTTAAGTTTGTAGTGAAGCACAGTACCGTGAAGCATGATTAAATGAAGCACAATGTTTTAAAGTATCCCTGTAAGTCAATTAAAACAAGTCTCAAAAGAGACTGACTCTGGCTTTTGAAAAGGATGGAGTAGCATTTTTCTCTGAGAGTGCACCCCATCCTGCCCCCTGCCTTCTGTGTTATTTTTCTCATCTCAGGTCCAGTCTGGAACATGAAACTGTAAGGATTGCATTAGGGACACTGCTCAAGAGTTTGCTGGGATGTGGTGGTCCCCAAGAATTGTTCACTCCAAGAGACAGACAAAATGAGGCCCCCCCTGAATGAAGACTGGGGAGAAAAAACCCTAAAATACAGGTCATTCAAAGACCTGCCCAAACTGGGTCTAGGGCCTAGAATGCCCAGACAGGACATTCCCTCTTATATGCCTTGTAGTTCTCTGTGAGGTCAAAGTCTCAGTCTAAGAAGAATGGCCTCAGTTCGGTAGAGGGAGAATCTCAGGTTGGAGGGTCAGTTCCCAGGACTGGCCAGGACCATGGTGAGGTCCCTGAGTGAAGAAAGAAGTATCACTAGACCCACAAATGAGGAGGCTTTACAGACCCCTGCCCCTATTTTAACCCCAGAGGCTGTAGGCAGTTATAGGGATGGGAAGCCTCTTCATTTCTGTCTGGTCTCAGGGAGGGAAGGGTTTCTCTGTCAGGATCAAATGCCAGTTCTGCAGAGGTGGGCATCTTGGCCATCACCACAGTGAAGGTGAGGACCATCAGTGCTCATGAGAGGGTCTCTCCCACCAAGGAGGAAGGCTCACAGAGTGGCACCCCTCCTGTCAGGGAGAGATGCTCAGAAACATGACCTGACTCCCCATTAGGGATTTGGGGAGGCTATGGCTTTAGGGGCAGGAGGTCCATAGAACAAGGGTTCCCGGATTCTGAGAGATGGTACAGGGAGGGCCCTAAGGCATGACCCATGGACAGCTGAACAGTGAACAGTGGGGTCCCCACAGAGCCCTGCCCCTGCCATCATCCCTCAAAGGTCCCGAACAGGGCAGCCTTAGCTGGATGTGGCTTCCCGCACAATCTGTGCTGGTGGCAGGGAGCTCGGACTGCTGTTCAGGGTGTTCCTTCGGAAGAGAGTGGATTTCCAGGACTGACCTGAAGGCAAGGTGAGGACCTAAATGTGGAGTCAAGGGACCATNTGGATGTGGCTTCCCGCACAATCTGTGCTGGTGGCAGGGAGCTCGGACTGCTGTTCAGGGTGTTCCTTCGGAAGAGAGTGGATTTCCAGGACTGACCTGAAGGCAAGGTGAGGACCTAAATGTGGAGTCAAGGGACCATTGCCCCTCCTGTAATAAAGTGAAACCCACAAAGTCTCAGCTCTGTGGTCTGCAGGGGACGGTTGCTACAATGCTGTTCGGCTTACTTCTTTGGTAAATCTTGATCTAAGGGATTCTTTAAGATCTAAGA
>SJYW01049644.1:17514-30727 GCA_006410735.1 Raphicerus campestris
TAATCATAAGTGATTTGATTCAGGTCATACCTGAATGGTCTAGTGGTTTTCCCTACTTTTTTCAATTTAAGTCTGAATTTGGCAATAAGGAGCTCATGATCTGAGCCACAGTCAGTGCCTGGTCTTGTTTTTGCTGACTGTTAGATCCCTCTTATAGACCTTTCTCATTTGCTTTGTTTTTACCTTTTTAATGAAGAAAATAAATCAATAGAGACAGTATTTGCCAAAAAGAAAATTGCATCTTCTTCTTTTGGTCATGCTCTTTACACACTTGTTACTAAAACCTCGTACTCTTATTTAAGGCTTGTGGGCATGTTGAATGTGTATATCTCTTAATCTGTTTAGCTGTTTCTAGAAGTCATTCAACTCAGTCACATCTAGGAATTCCAGCTGGCTCCAGAGAGCCATTCAACACTCTAAATGTAGAAGAAAATAAGTAGATTTTCTTATAAGAAAATAAGATCTCCTGTATTCTCTTCCACTTTACTTAAATTTATATATTTTAGGCTATGCTTGGAAAAAAACTTCTCCATCAACACTAGAAATTGTAAAAACATGCCAAATCTTAGTAACACTTTGATGAAAGCAATGCAAATAGTGCCAGCTGTGAAAATGGCATTACAGCATTGAAACTCACCTGTCCAAAAACAAACAAACAAATAATTAATAGCAGAATATACACATACATCTTATAAGTCATAGAAATACAGATGAAGATCACAATTATATATGAAGTTCTACAATAATAATATTGCCAACATAAAATAGGTTTTACAATCTAAGTGTTGACATATACGTGGAATAAGCATGTTTTTACATGCTTCTGATAGGTATAAAAATTCACAAATTATTTCAGAAATATTTTGACATGATTGTGTAAAGCCTACTTTATGTAAATCCAAAATCTTACACTTTATTCTTGGGTTTAAAAATTTGTACACATGATTATCATTTTTTATGACCAAAATCTGGAAAGAATTTTTTTTTTCTATTAACACCCCATAATAATATAATAATAGCAGTATATTGAAAGAAGAATGCAATTGATAAATCTTTTATAGACATTAAAAAATGAGAAAGTACTAATGGGAAATAACAATAGAAGGGAAAAAAAGTGATTCCTAGTGATCCTTAGGTCATTAAAAAGTCATGCAGAGTGGAGAGTTCCAGTTTTACATTTAACATTTAAAGAGTTTGGAAGTCATCCCTCATATCCTTACAACAAGAGAAGATAAAATTGATCCATCTGAAAAGTTAATGTATTCTCTTAGGTGCATCTGAGAATTGAGGTCAGAGGGCAAAACACCACTCTGAAATGTGAAAACACAGGTGACAGAATCTGCCGCGATCATCTTGCCTCAGTGAGAAACTGCTAGTGCAGTAAACAGGTAAGAGCACTAAAACTGCAATTTTTAGGAATTTCTGGAGGACAAATGCAGGCTAAGCTGGGAATGAGAAGCCCCTGGGTATCTAGACCTTGTTGGAAGTTCCCACACTTTCACAAATTTACTTCTAAAAACCATATCGGTTTATTACTGATGGAAAAATATTGTCATGTTTTACATAGGGAAAGGAAAAGAAACTATTTAGAAATGTTGGTAGAAAACTGGCACATTAAAGTCAAGAAAACTCACAGTCAGAAGAGACAAATCAGGTATCAAGACCAGACTCAGGACACAGATTTTGGAATTATCCAATAGAGACTTTGATATTGCTATGATTAATATGTTAAAGATTCTACTGGGTAAAGTAAACAATGTGGATAAACAGATGGATAATGTAAGCAGAAATGGAAATAAAGAACATTGTAAAAGGAAAAAAGAATGCTTTTACTGTTCTCACCACTGCACTGAACATGATCTTCTCTCACCACTGTTGTTGCCATCATACCAGAAGTTAGTCATCGAATAAGACAATGAAACACATAATAAAAGGCACCATAAAGAGATCAAACCAGTCATTCCCAAAGGAAGTCAACCTGAATATTGATTGGAACAACTGATGCTGAAGATGAATCTCCAATACTTTGGCCATCTGATGCAGACAGCTGATTCATTGAAAGAGACCCTGATGCTGGACAAGACTGAAGGCAATTGGAAAAGGAGGCAGCAGAGGATGAGATGGTTAGATAACATCATAAACTAAGTGAACATAAATTTGAGCAAATTCTTGGAGATAGTGAAGGACAGGGGAGCCTGGAGTGCTGCAGTTCATGGGTTGCAAAGAGTCAGACATGACTTAGTGGCTGAACAACAGAAATATTTCTTTACATGACTATAATCAGATTACATGACTATAATCCAAAATAAACAAAAAAAATAAATAACGACAGCAGTGTCTTGGAGCAAATAAGTGAGAATAGAAAGGCTGCAAGTTACAAGGTTCATATGCAAAAGACATTTTCTAATCTTATAGCAAGGAACAAACAATTGAAAAATGTTCAGTAGCACAAATTATAGAAAATGAATTACCAAGCTATGAAAAGACATGAAAGAAAAAAATGTACTTCTGAGTGGAGGATGACAATCTGAAAAGGATGTAGGCTGAATGCTTCAAATTATATGATATTCTGGAAAAAGTAAAATTAAAGCAGCAGTAATAAATCCTTTATCACCAGGGTTTTGGGGAGGAAATTTTAAAGTGAGACATACAGGATCTTTTTTAAGACAGTGAAAGTATTCTGTGTTACATGGTAATCATGATACATGACATCATTCATTTTTCAAGAAACTGACTGAATTTCACATCACAAAGAGAAACTATGTAAGTAAATTAAAAACAAAAACAAAACTTGTTAAGAGGTTTGGAATATCCCAGGAAAAAAAGGCAGATAGATTGACAACAGAATTTCTCAGCTTTACAAATGTATGAAATAACCTCAGCAAAGCCAGTGGAAGGAAAAGCAGAGACCATAAGTAACTTTAGAAATGAGTGAAGCACAAGACTAAAGATAAAATAGAACCAGGTATAATAACTGCATTCTAGTTGATGAAGGTTTTCCTGCAGGGATTCAGGCTCATCCCATTATCTAAGTTCACTGAAACTGAATCTTTATGTAGATGGATGGTGGGATGGTGGGAGTCAGGCTTCTCAGTATTGGAATGGGAGTTTACAGAAATGCAAAGGGAGAAGTTAGAATCAACCATGTGGTAAGATACCGGAGTTGCAGGCTTCAACATAAAACTGTGCTTAGTATAAAATGGATACATATGGTAACATATGGAAATTTTTCATAGAAATGTGTATATGTGTGGGTTTGTATATGGCCATATATTTCTTTGCTTACTATGCAGAAAGAACCTAAAAGAAATGGCACCTCAGTAGCAATGAGCATAGCTAGTACCCAGTTCATGGTTTTTAATACCATTCTTCAATAAGATAAACCAAGATTCCTTGAAGAAATGGCTGCTTTTAGGACTGTGGTAGTGCTCAAACAATCAGATAAACCTACATTGATATGAATGTATGCAAAGGACACAAAAGGAAACTGAAGGGCCAAACAAGTTGAGCGACACAGTAAATGAGGTATTATTGGATTTAAATCTAAAATTTACAATAAATGTCCATGTGTTCATATAGATTATGATTAATAATATATAAATTAATAAATAGGAGAGAAGATGAATCTCTCATGCAGACAATTCATCAAAATGAATTATGTAGATAATCCAGTCAAAGGCACAGTGCACATTTTTTTAAATTCCTTAAGTGTCAGTTTTGAATAGGGCATCCTTCCAAAGAGTATAGAATGGATAAAGGTGAGGAAGGAGTAACTGTACAGAGAAGACACCTGACAAACACTCTCTCAGCCTGGTGACTCAAGTTAACATCAAGTACCACAAATAATGTTGATTGTATGGTTCTTTGATATGGTACAATGAAAAAGGCACTTTAACTGTGATCTTGCACACAAAAACCTGTAACCTCAGTGTAATCAAAAAGAAAAACACAAAAATTACAATGGAGAGGGTTCCTAAAATACACTTTAGTGGTACCCTCAAAATTATCAAGGTCTTCAAACACGTGGAAAGTTCAAGCAAGTGTCACATCTAAGAGAAGCATAAATAGACATGACAACTAAATGTCACTGTGGCATCCTGGATTAGTTCCTAAGACAGGAAAAGGGTATTAAGTACAAATTAATGTAAGCTAAATAAACTGTGGACTTAGTGTATGAATATTGATTTGTTAATCTTAATAAAATAACCAGATTTATGCAACTTGTTAATAATAGTGAAAATTTTGTGCAGCAGCTATAGGGGCACTTTGAATTATTTGCTCATTTTTAAAGTTTTTATTTTATATTGGAGAATAGATGATTATATATTCTTTTGTTCTGCAAATCCAAAAGTGTTCTACAAAATAAAGTCTATTAGCAAATCAATCAATCAATTAACCAAATACTTTATTGACTTAGAAAAAAAGTTATGTGAAGTAAAAAGGCTATGTATGGTACCTGGATTAGAAGGATAGTTTTGGGGTAAAGATGAAGGGCAACTCTTGCAAGGGAGAAATGCCATGTTCTGGAATGCATGTGATTCCTTGTGACATACCACCAGGTGAGGGTCTTTCCCTTCATAGAGGAAAGGATTCACGGGAAAGTGGTGGTAAAGCAAAAGCAAGTCTACTTAGAAACATACACACTTCATGGGAAGAATGAGAACCATCTCAGAAAGTGAGAGCAGCCCCAGGGGTTATGGGACTGAGTTTTTATCAAGCTGAGTAATTTCATACACTAAGATGTGGGAGGAATAGTTTTTATTTCCTGGAAAGGATGGGAATTTCCAGGAAGTGGACCATTGCCCACCTTTGACCCTTCATGGTCAGTCCCAGAACTGCCATGGCACCTGTCATAGCACAAGGGAAGTGATTTTCAATATCATAATGAAGGTATAAGGAAGGACTTGTCTGCCAGTCCAGTGATTAAGAACCCACAATTCTACTGCTGGGAGCACAGTTTAAATTCCTGATCCTGGAACTAAGATCCTGCATGCCATGTGGTGCAGGCAAAAAAGTAAATAAATTAAACACCTCTCTGAGCTTCCAAGATACCCTTCCTTTCATATATATACATACATATATATATATATATATATATATATATGTATGATGAGCAGGCCATCCTGGATGCATCTTGGGTTTAGGCGATTCTAGACATTTTTTGTTGTATCCTGTTTTTCTCAATGGTTGTGTCTCTCTCATTATTTTACTGGTTGTGCCCTGACCCCTTCCTTCCTGTCTCCAAAGGAGCATGGAGAAAATCCTGGTTCGTTCAGTGATCCAGTGAACTCACAGTGGGGTGTTGCACAACTTAACAGAAAAACAAATGCAGAGTTTTGGTATATCTTCTGCACTGTGTTCATGTTTAAACGATCAGTCAATTATAAGAACTTTTTCTTTTAGTAAAATAACTCTTACCGAACCAGAGTATTTGTTGTTGTTCAGTCGCTAAATTTTATCTGACTCTTTGCGATTCCATAGACTGCAGTATACCAGGCTTCCCTGTCCTTCACTATCTCCTGAGGTTTGCTCAAACTCAAGTCCATTGTGTGTGAGAAGAGAAGGAGGAGAGTGGAGTGTAGGCATTTACCTCAAGACTCAATGAGCGATTATTCAAATGCAAAGAGTTGTCAGCTGACCATTCGTTTCAGAGAGATTTTCATTCTTTAGTGCTCAAAGCTCTTTTCTCACTAAGCTAAGCAGGAAGCAACACTTGGCAGAGACCCACTGCCACTGGATTAGGGAATACAATTTTTTTCACTTCCAATCACACACCTTTGTTTCCAGGAGCTTTCGGTATTCTCTGCTGCAGGTGCTGGTCTCAGCATCAACAGACAAATTCAAGTCATACCTGCAGTCTGGCTGGGTTGGAACTGAGGAAAGTTTTCATTACAGCATCAACAAGGAAACTCTGTTGATTCAGACCAGGGAAGCTTCCCTTGAAAACAAGGGCTAGTATACCTGTTAATTCACTTCAGTCATTTTTTTTTTAATTTTTAATATATATTAATTTATTTTAATTGGAGGTTAATTACTTTACAGTATTGTATTGATTTTGCCATACATCAACATGAGTCTGCCACAGGTTTAATGTGAATTATGCCATTGCTTGAGTTTCTAACACATGCAGATGTTTATTAATCTATAAATTAATGAAATAGAGGTTTTATTTTAGCATGAACTTTGTAATCTATTTCTGGTGTGTATAACCAAGTGGTTTTGAGTCCTGTGTTCCCTCCTATGGGGAAAGTTAGTCTAGCTTAACCTTTAAGTAAATTCAGTTCTAATTCAGCCTCTAATGATATTCTATTATCCTTGAATACATTTTTTTTTTATTTAAGCCAAAATTTTGAAGAATAAACTATGAAGAAACAAACAAGAAGGAAAAATTCATTTAATGAATAGTATTGACATTAATGTGCTAGTCCTTTTGACAATTTCTTACTTAGTTTTCCCTCAATCTGATTGATAACTATAAATTACCCTTAATTTTACAAAAATGAGAGTCTTTCTGAGTTAGCAGATCAGAAAATGGCAGAGGTCACTTTCTGACCTATTTAAAATAGTCTGATTGAAGTCTCTAAAGCCCACATTACTTCCAGTGTGTCTTTCTATAAAATGATTGATTTTTTATTTATCAGAAAAGAAATATTATCTCTTTCATCAAACAATTATAAATAGAGAAATTTTAATTATTTTCTTCTAGTAGACTATGACTAGTAAATTGAGCTGTGACGAGAGGCTTTGACAAGATTGGGTCATGTGGAATGCTCAAATGTCTCTGTATCATGGCCTGTTCTGTGTGGTGCCACAGAAACTGAGAGAGATATCCAAAATGTTTGCTTGACTCACACCCCAGAGATGTTCCTGGAAACAGANTAAACCAAGATTCCTTGAAGAAATGGCTGCTTTTAGGACTGTGGTAGTGCTCAAACAATCAGATAAACCTACATTGATATGAATGTATGCAAAGGACACAAAAGGAAACTGAAGGGCCAAACAAGTTGAGCGACACAGTAAATGAGGTATTATTGGATTTAAATCTAAAATTTACAATAAATGTCCATGTGTTCATATAGATTATGATTAATAATATATAAATTAATAAATAGGAGAGAAGATGAATCTCTCATGCAGACAATTCATCAAAATGAATTATGTAGATAATCCAGTCAAAGGCACAGTGCACATTTTTTTTAATTCCTTAAGTGTCAGTTTTGAATAGGGCATCCTTCCAAAGAGTATAGAATGGATAAAGGTGAGGAAGGAGTAACTGTACAGAGAAGACACCTGACAAACACTCTCTCAGCCTGGTGACTCAAGTTAACATCAAGTACCACAAATAATGTTGATTGTATGGTTCTTTGATATGGTACAATGAAAAAGGCACTTTAACTGTGATCTTGCACACAAAAACCTGTAACCTCAGTGTAATCAAAAAGAAAAACACAAAAATTACAATGGAGAGGGTTCCTAAAATACACTTTAGTGGTACCCTCAAAATTATCAAGGTCTTCAAACACGTGGAAAGTTCAAGCAAGTGTCACATCTAAGAGAAGCATAAATAGACATGACAACTAAATGTCACTGTGGCATCCTGGATTAGTTCCTAAGACAGGAAAAGGGTATTAAGTACAAATTAACGTAAGCTAAATAAACTGTGGACTTAGTGTATGAATATTGATTTGTTAATCTTAATAAAATAACCAGATTTATGCAACTTGTTAATAATAGTGAAAATTTTGTGCAGCAGCTATAGGGGCACTTTGAATTATTTGCTCATTTTTAAAGTTTTTATTTTATATTGGAGAATAGATGATTATATATTCTTTTGTTCTGCAAATCCAAAAGTGTTCTACAAAATAAAGTCTATTAGCAAATCAATCAATCAATTAACCAAATACTTTATTGACTTAGAAAAAAAGTTATGTGAAGTAAAAAGGCTATGTATGGTACCTGGATTAGAAGGATAGTTTTGGGGTAAAGATGAAGGGCAACTCTTGCAAGGGAGAAATGCCATGTTCTGGAATGCATGTGATTCCTTGTGACATACCACCAGGTGAGGGTCTTTCCCTTCATAGAGGAAAGGATTCACGGGAAAGTGGTGGTAAAGCAAAAGCAAGTCTACTTAGAAACATACACACTTCATGGGAAGAATGAGAACCATCTCAGAAAGTGAGAGCAGCCCCAGGGGTTATGGGACTGAGTTTTTATCAAGCTGAGTAATTTCATACACTAAGATGTGGGAGGAATAGTTTTTATTTCCTGGAAAGGATGGGAATTTCCAGGAAGTGGACCATTGCCCACCTTTGACCCTTCATGGTCAGTCCCAGAACTGCCATGGCACCTGTCATAGCACAAGGGAAGTGATTTTCAATATCATAATGAAGGTATAAGGAAGGACTTGTCTGCCAGTCCAGTGATTAAGAACCCACAATTCTACTGCTGGGAGCACAGTTTAAATTCCTGATCCTGGAACTAAGATCCTGCATGCCATGTGGTGCAGGCAAAAAAGTAAATAAATTAAACACCTCTCTGAGCTTCCAAGATACCCTTCCTTTCATATATATACATACATATATATATATATATATATATATATATGTATGATGAGCAGGCCATCCTGGATGCATCTTGGGTTTAGGCGATTCTAGACATTTTTTGTTGTATCCTGTTTTTCTCAATGGTTGTGTCTCTCTCATTATTTTACTGGTTGTGCCCTGACCCCTTCCTTCCTGTCTCCAAAGGAGCATGGAGAAAATCCTGGTTCGTTCAGTGATCCAGTGAACTCACAGTGGGGTGTTGCACAACTTAACAGAAAAACAAATGCAGAGTTTTGGTATATCTTCTGCACTGTGTGCATGTTTAAATGATCAGTCAATTATAAGAACTTTTTCTTTTAGTAAAATAACTCTTACCGAACCAGAGTATTTGTTGTTGTTCAGTCGCTAAATTTTATCTGACTCTTTGCGATTCCATAGACTGCAGTATACCAGGCTTCCCTGTCCTTCACTATCTCCTGAGGTTTGCTCAAACTCAAGTCCATTGTGTGTGAGAAGAGAAGGAGGAGAGTGGAGTGTGGGCATTTACCTCAAGACTCACTGAGCGATTATTCAAATGCAAAGAGTTGTCAGCTGGCCATTCGTTTCAGAGAGATTTTCATTCTTTAGTGCTCAAAGCTCTTTTCTCACTAAGCTAAGCAGGAAGCAACACTTGGCAGAGACCCACTGCCACTGGATTAGGGAATACAATTTTTTTCACTTCCAATCACACACCTTTGTTTCCAGGAGCTTTCGGTATTCTCTGCTGCAGGTGCTGGTCTCAGCATCAACAGACAAATTCAAGTCATACCTGCAGCCTGGCTGGGTTGGAACTGAGGAAAGTTTTCATTACAGCAACAACAAGAAAACTCTGTTGATTCAGACCAGGGAAGCTTCCCTTGAAAACAAGGGCTAGTATACCTGTTAATTCACTTCAGTCATTTTTTTTAATTTTTAATATATATTAATTTATTTTAATTGGAGGTTAATTACTTTACAGTATTGTATTGATTTTGCCATACATCAACATGAGTCTGCCACAGGTTTAATGTGAATTATGCCATTGCTTGAGTTTCTAACACATGCAGATGTTTATTAATCTATAAATTAATGAAATAGAGGTTTTATTTTAGCATGAACTTTGTAATCTATTTCTGGTGTGTATAACCAAGTGGTTTTGAGTCCTGTGTTCCCTCCTATGGGGAAAGTTAGTCTAGCTTAACCTTTAAGTAAATTCAGTTCTAATTCAGCCTCTAATGATATTCTATTATCCTTGAATACATTTTTTTTGTATTTAAGCCAAAATTTTGAAGAATAAACTATGAAGAAACAAACAAGAAGGAAAAATTCATTTAATGAATAGTATTGACATTAATGTGCTAGTCCTTTTGACAATTTCTTACTTAGTTTTCCCTCAATCTGATTGATAACTATAAATTACCCTTAATTTTACAAAAATGAGAGTCTTTCTGAGTTAGTAGATCAGAAAATGGCAGAGGTCACTTTCTGACCTATTTAAAATAGTCTGATTGAAGTCTCTAAAGCCCACATTACTTCCAGTGTGTCTTTCTATAAAATGATTGATTTTTTATTTATCAGAAAAGAAATATTATCCCTTTCATCAAACAATTATAAATAGAGAAATTTTAATTATTTTCTTCTAGTAGACTATGACTAGTAAATTGAGCTGTGACGAGAGGCTTTGACAAGATTGGGTCATGTGGAATGCTCAAATGTCTCTGTATCATGGCCTGTTCTGTGTGGTGCCACAGAAACTGAGAGAGATATCCAAAATGTTTGCTTGACTCACACCCCAGAGATGTTCCTGGAAACAGAGATACAATTGACAATTATGTTTGAAAAACATTGCAAATTCTCCTTATTTATTGATGACATATTATATTAGGATATTGGAAGACCTCTCAAAGGGAGTGAAATTGCCTGTTCAGTTAGAATGACCTAAGTTTTGCTTAGGTTTTCCAGGTAGTCCAAGTTCTTTTCAGTGGTAAAGAACCCATTTGCCAATGCAGGAGACTTAAGAGACACAAGTCCAATCCCTTGGTTGGGAAGATCCCCTGGAGGAGAAAGTGGTGACCTGCTCCAGTATTTTTTCCTGGAGAGTTCCATGGACAGAGGAGTCTGGTGGGCTACAGTGCATAAGGTTGCAAAGATTGAAGAAACTTGGCACACATACACACGCACACACACACACACACACACACACACAAGCTTTACTTATTTGTCATAAAAGTCATTCACTGAGGATTACTGTCAGCAGCCCAGAAAGTCAACATTTCATCATAAACTGAGAAATACAGAAGTATTCTACCCTCTAACTGGAGCCTGGAATCATTTTTCTTGAGTTTGGTGAACATTATGTGTGAGACTATCAGGGCTCTGCTTAGACTCCTATTTGTTTTATCTCTTGTGAATATTAACTCATATTCCAGAAGAAAGCAAACCAGTTTAGATGTGTTTTTAAAGAACTAAAAATTAACAGATTACATTTTTAAAGTTCTCCACAGTGAATAAAAAAGTTATATAATGAGACCTGTTTGCCCACTGACTTCCCTGCTGACTTGTGAGCTCAGGAAGCCTCATTTTATATTTTATCTTAATCTCAGGTTCACTTCCTGCATCTACCAATATGCACAGTGAATACTGACTGAAAGCATCAATATGAGAACTACTTTGATGAGCTTTCTGAATTCTTTTCTAACTTGTTTTAAAACCCTTCTTCACTAAAGAATGCTTCAGGGAGAGAATATATATATATATATATATATATATACCAATAAACTCATTCAGTGTGCATCATAATTAATTAGATATCTTATTTAGTTGTAATGCTATCTAAATCCTCAGATTTAGGAGAAAACTATTTAAAAATAATTTTTAAAAATATGCGCTTAGAACAGTTCCAATTACAGGACCATTAAAAGTCACTTATATTGTTTTAAAAACTACTAAAGAAGGTGGTGCAGTGATTAAAAAAAAAAAATTCTGCCTACCAGTGCAAGAGANTTTAGGAGAAAACTATTTCAAAATAATTTTTAAAAATATGCACTTAGAACAGTTCCAATTACAGGACCATTAAAAGTCACTTATATTGTTTTAAAAACTACTAAAGAAGGTGGTGCAGTGATTAAAAAAAAAAAATTCTGCCTACCAGTGCAAGAGATACGGTTTGATCCCTGGGTAGAGAAGATCCCCTGGAGGAGGAAATGGCAACCTGCTCCAGTATTCTTGCCTAGAACATTCCATGGGCAAAGGAACCTGGCAGGCTACAGTCCATGGAGTTGAAAGAGCTGGACCTGACTGAGCAACTGAGCACACACACACACACAAATGCATTGTCAACTAATATACAAGCTTGCAACATTAAAAATAAAAATCTGATATCTTTTCAGATTAAATGCCACTTTAAAGGAGCTTTAAAAATTATTAATTGCTATTAATTTATATATTTGAAGCTCTGTTTATAAGCAAGCACAGCTAACAGAAATGACAGAATGATCTTGGTTCATTCGAAGGCAAAACATTCAATATTACAGTAATCCAAGTTTATGCCCCATACACTAATGCTGAAGAAAGATGCTGAACGTTTCTATGAAGACCAACATGAGCTTCTAGAGCTAACACCAAAAAAATAAATAAATAAATAAAAGATGTCTTTTTCATCATAGGGGATAGGAATTCAAAAACAAAAGCCAAGAAGTATCTGGAGTAACAGGCAAATTTGACCTTGGAGCACAAAATGAAGCATGGAATAGACTAACAGAGATTTAATAACAGAAAACAATGGTCATAGCAAACACTCTCTTGAAACAACACAAGAGAAGACTCTACACATGGACATCTCTGTATAGCCAATAATGAAATCAGTTTGATTATATTCTTTGCAACCAAAGATGGACAGGCTCAATACAGTCAGAAAAACAAGACATTGAGATGTGACTGTGACTCAGAGCACAAATGCCTTATTGCAAAAATCAGACTTAAATTGAGGAAAGTAGGGAAGACCACTAGGCAATTTATGTATGACCTAAATCAAATCCCTTACAATTATACAGTGGAAGTAACACAAATAGTTTCAAGGGGCTAGACATGATAGCAACAGTGCATGAAGAACTATGGATGGAGGCTTGTAACATTGTATAGGAGGTGGTGATCAAAACCATCACCAAGAAAAAGAAATGCAAAAAGGCAAAATGCTTCACTAAGGTGGCCTTACAAATAACTGAGAAAAGAGAAGTGAAAGGCAAAGAAGAAAAGATATACACATCTGAATGCAGAGTTATAAAGAATAGTAATGAGAGATGAGAAAGCCTTCCTAAGTGAATAACACAAAGAGATAGAGGAAAAAAATAGAATAGAAATGACTAGACATCTCTTCAAGAAAATTACAAATACCAAGGGAAAATTGTATGCAAAGAAAGATACAAGAAGAAACAGAAACTGTATGGACCTGACAGAAGCAGAATTTTTTAAGAGGTGGCAAGAATACACATAAGAACTGTATGAAAAAGATCTTCATGACCCAAATAACCATGATAGTGTGATAACTCACCTAGAGCCAGTCATCCTGGAGTGTGAAGTCAATCCTTAGGAGGCATTACTACTACCAAAAAAAAAAAAAAAAAAAAAGCTAGGGGAGGTGATGTATTTCAGCT
>SJYW01049644.1:39487-65347 GCA_006410735.1 Raphicerus campestris
TTCCTCTGCCTTTTCTAAAACCAGCTTGAACATTAGGGAGTTCACAGCTCCCGTATTACTTAACTAGTGTGTGAGATGAGTGCAATTGTGCGGTAGTTGAGCATTCTTTGGCATCACCTTTCTTTGCGATTAGAGTGAAACCGGACCTTTTCCAGTCCTGTGGCCACTGCTGAGTTTTCCAAATTTGCTGGCATATTGAGTGCAGCACTTTCACAGCATCATCTTTCAGGATTTGAAATAGCTCAACTGGAATGCCATCACCTCCACTAGCTTTGTTCATAGTGATGCTTTCTAAGGCCCACTTGATCACATTCCAGGATGTCTGGCTCTAGATGAGTGATCACACCATCATGATTATCCGGGTCGTGATGATCTTTTTTGTATAGTTCTTCTGTGTATTCTTGCCACCTGTTCTTAATATCTTCTGCTTCTTTTAGGTCCATACCATTTCTGTCCTTTATCAAGCCCATCTTTGCATAAAATAGTCCCTTGGTATCTCTAATATTCTTGAAGAGATCCCTAGTCTTTTCCATTCTGTTCTTTTCCTCTATTTCTTTGCATTGCTCGCTGAAAAAGGCTTTCTTATCTCTTCTTGCTATTCTTTGCAACTTTGCATTCAGATGCTTATATCTTTCCTTTTCTCCTCTGCTTTTCACCTCTCTTCTTTTCACAGCTATTTGTAAGGCCTCCCCAGAAAATTGATCAACAAATTGATCACCAGCTAGAATCAGGATTTCCTAGGGAAATATCAATGACCATGATATGCAGATGATATCACTCTAATGGCAGAAAATGAAGAGGAACTAAAGAGCTTCATGATGAAGGTGAAAGAGGAGAGTGAAAAAATGCTGGCATGAAACTCAGCATTCAAATAACTGAGACCATGGCATACGGTCCCATCACTTTATGCAAATAGAGGGGGAAAAAGTGGAACCAGTGACAGATTTTCTTTTTATGGACCCCAAATCATTGTGGATGGTGACTGCAGCCATGAAATTAAAAGTGTTTGCTCCTTTCAATGAAAACTATAACAATTCTATTCAATGTATCAAAAAGCTGAGACATCACTTTGTTAACAAAGGTCCATATAGTCAAAATATGGGTTTCCTAGTAGTCATATATGGATGTGAGAGTATAGGGTTGAGTGGCAAATAATTGATGCTTTTGATTTGTAATGCTGGAGAAGACACTCGGACTGCAAGAAGTTCTAATCAGTCAATAAAGGAAATCAATCCTGAGTATTCATTGGAAAGACAGTTGCCATAGTTGAAGCTCCAATACTTTGGCCACTTAATTGGAAAAGACCCTGATGCTGGGAAAGATGGAAGTCAAAAGAGAAGGAGGGTGAAGAAGATGAGACGGTTAGATAACCTCACCAAGTCAATGGACATGAATTTGAACAAACTATCAAAGATAGCAGAGAACTGAAGGCCTGGTGTGCTGCAATCCATGGGGTTGCAAGAGTGTGATAGGACTTCAGTGACTGAACAACAACAACAGCTTAAGTAGATGGGAAAAACTTATTTCCTAATCTCAGAGTTATTTTAGGTCTTATAAAAATGTTATATATAGCACAATATTTTGAAATAATTCACTTACCACATGGTTTTGAAATTGTTGCCTGCTTATTTATCTTGTCTCCTCAACAGGCAATGAAACTGTGCTTTTTCACTATTAGATTAAAATTATTCAGGCAGATATGCAACTGTCAGTTTTTGCTTATGAATAAACATTTGCTATATTCAGTATCTTTTGGATTTTTTTAGCTAAATATTGCTGATATCTTAGAGCTTCTGAATTACCTTGGATATGATAATGGGTAACAATTTTTTCAGTGGAATTTTATTTACCTTTATTATATAATAATTTTACTGGTCCTTGATTAACTATATATTTCTTTTTCTCAATTGCTTAGGAAATAGTGGGCTTGATGTTTAGGTAAAATCATTAACATCTTGTAGAAAAATCATTCTATGGCAATGTTTAGTTGTTTTTTCCTTATCTTCAAGATTAGTTGTCATTTCCATAAAGCATATATCAGGTGTAAAGTTCTGGTAGATTTTTATTCAGTAAATATTGATCAAAATTTGATTTCATTTAATAAGAAAATGCTTCAAATCTTACATTCTTAAGATCTGTGATTATTCATAATCTTCATATATCCTCTTTTTTGTCTAGTAAATACTATACTTTATTGACATTATTATTTGAAAATTATAAAAGGGTAAGCTGAATTCTGCATTGGAGTACAGAATGAAGCAGGGCAAAGCTAATAGAGCTGTGCCAAGAGAATGTTCTGGTCATAGCAAACACCCTCCTCTTGCAACAACACAAGAGAAGACTCCACAAATGGACATCACCAGATGGTCAACACCAAAATCAGATTCATTATATTTTTTGCAGCCAAAGATGGGGAACCTCTATACAGTCAGTAAAAACAAGACCAGGAGCTGATGTGGCTCATATCATGAACTCCTTATTGGCAAATTCAGACTTAAATTGAAGAAAGTAGGGAAAACCACTAGGCCATTCAGGTATGACCTAAATCAAATACCTTATGATTATACAGAGGAAACTACCAGTAGATTTAAGAGACTAGACCTGATAGACAAAGTGCCTGATGGACTATAGATGGAGATTCATGACACTGTACAGGAGACAGGGATCAAGACCATCCCCAAGAAAAAGAAATGCAAAAAAGTAAAATGGCTGTGTGAGGAGGCCTTACAAATAGCTGTGAAAAGAAGAGACGTGAAAAGCAAAGGGAAAAAAAGAAAGATATACCCATTTGAATACAGAATTCCAAAGAATAACAAGGAGAGATAAGAAAGTCTTCTTCAGTGACCAGTGCAAAAAATAGAGGAACACAATAGAATGGTAAAAACTAGAGATTTCTTTTAAAAATTTAGAGCTACTAAGGAAACATTTCATGCAAAGATGGGCTCAATAAAGGACATAAATGGTATGGACCTAACAGAAACAGAAGATATTAAAAAGAGGTGGCAAGAATACATAGAACTATACAAAAAGAATCTTCATGAACCAGATAACCATGATTGTATGATCATTCACCTTGATCCATATATCTTGGAGTATGAAGCCAAATGGACCTTAGGAAGCATCACTATGAACAAAGCTAGTGGAGGTGATGGAATTCCTGTTGAGCTATTTCAGATTCTAAAAGATGGTGCTGTGAAAGTGCTGCACTCAATATGCCAGCAAATTTTCAAAACTCAGCATGGCCACAGGACAGGAAAATGTCAGTTTTCATTTCAGTCCCTAAAAGAGGCATGCCAAAGAATGCTCAAACTACTGCACAAGAGCAAAATAACGCTCTCCCTTGGAGAGCAAGGAGATCCAAGCAGTCCATCTCAGGAGGANTCATTTCAGTCCCTAAAAGAGGCATGCCAAAGAATGCTCAAACTACTGCACAAGAGCAAAATAACGCTCTCCCTTGGAGAGCAAGGAGATCCAAGCAGTCCATCTCAGGAGGAAATCAGTCCTGAATATTTACTGGAAACTGAATCTCCAATATTTTAACCACCTGTTGAAAAGAAGTAATTCATTGAAAAAGACCCTGATGCTGGGAAAGATTGAAGGTGGGAGGAGGAGATGACAGAGGATGAGATGGTTGGATGGCATCACTGACTCAATGGACATGAGTTTGAGTAAATTCTGGGAGTTNATGCCATGATCTTCTTTTTCTGAATGTTGAGCTTTAAGCCAACTTTTTCACTGTCCTCTTTCACTTTCATCAAGAGGCTTTTTAGCTCCTCTTCACTTTCTGCCATAAGGGTGGTGTCATCTGCATATCTGACATTATTATTTCTCCCGGCAATCTTGATTCCAGCTTGTGTTTCTTCCAGTCCAGTGTTTCTCGTAATGGACGCTGCATAGAAGTTAAATAAGCAGGGTGACAATACACAGCCTTGACGTACTCCTTTTTCTCTTTGGAATCAGTCTGTTTTTCCATGTCCATTTCTAACTGTTGCTTCCTGATCTTCATATAGATTTCTCAAGAAGCAGGTTGGGTGGTCTAGTATTCCCATCTCTCTCAGAATTTTCCACAGTTTATTGTAATCCACACAGTCAAAGGCTTTGGCATAGTCAATAAAGCAGAAATAGATGTTTTCCTGGAACTCTCTTGCTTTTTCCCTGATCCAGCGGATGTTGGCAATTTGATCTCTGGTTCCTCTGCNTTTTCCACAGTTTATTGTAATCCACACAGTCAAAGGCTTTGGCATAGTCAATAAAGCAGAAATAGATGTTTTCCTGGAACTCTCTTGCTTTTTCCCTGATCCAGCGGATGTTGGCAATTTGATCTCTGGTTCCTCTGACTTTTCTAAAACCAGCTTGAACATCAGGAAGGTCATGGTTCACATATTGCTGAAGCCTGGCTTGAAGAATTTTGAGCATTACTTTACTAGCATGTGAGATGAGTGCAACTGTGTGGTAGTTTGAGCATTCTTTTGCATTGTCTTTCTTTGGAATTAGAGTAAAAACTGACCTTTTCCAGTCCTGTGGCCACTGCTGAGTTTTCCAAATTTGCTGGCCTATTGAGTACAGCACTTTCACAGCATCATCTTTCAGTACTTGAAACAGCTCAGCTGGAATTCCATCACCTCTACTAGCTTTGTTCATAGTGATACTTTCTAATGCCCACTTGACTTCATATCCTCAACAGAAGCACAAATGTCACCTCCTTCAGAGGCATATGTGCAGAGCTCCTGGTTTTGTTGTTATTGTTGGGTTTTTTTTTTAATATATTTTTATTGAAGGATAATTTCTTTTTGTTATTTTCTGTCAACGCTCAACAGGAATCAGCCATAGGTATACATATATCCCCTCTTTGAACCTCTCTCTCCATCCCACCCCTCTAGGTTGATACAGAGCCCCTGTTTGAGTTTCCTGAGCCATACTGCAAATTTCCAGTGGCTATATGTTTTACATATGGTAATATAAGTTTCCATACTACACTTGCCATATGTCTCACCTTCTCTTCCCCTTTCCCCATGTCCATAAATCTATTTTCTATGTCTCTTTCTCCATTGTTGTTTCTAGATTCTGCATACATGCATTAGAATATGAATTTTATCTTTCTTTTCCTGACTTACTTCACTCTGTTTAATAGGTTCTAGGTTCATCTGCCTCAAAAATTGTCTTTTTCAATTTTGGTTTCCTCAGGATACATGCCTAAGAATGGGACTGCTGGATCATATGGTGATTTTATTCCTAGTTTTATAATAAATAACTATATCATCTTCTTTAGTGGCTGCATCAATTTACATTCCCACCAACAGTGCAAGAACATTCCTTTTCTCCACACCCTCTCCAGGATTCGTTTGTAGACTTTTTGATGATGGCCATTCTGATGAGTGTGAGGTGATATTTCACTGTGGTTTTGATTTGCATTTCTCTAATAATGAGTCATGTTGAGAATCTTTTAGCCATCTGTATGTCTTCTTTGGAGAAATATCTGTTTAGGTCTTTTTCCAACTTTTAGATTGGGTTTTTTGTTTTTCTGGTATTGAGCTATATGAGCTGCTTGTGTATTTTGGAAAATCCTATGTCAGTTGTTTCATTTGCTATTATTTTCTCCCATTCTGAGAGTTGCCTTTTAACATTGTTTATAGTTTCCTTTGCTGTGCAAATGTTTATAAATTTAATCATGTCACACTTGTTTACTTTTGTTTTCATTTCCATTACTCTACGAGGTGTTTCATAGAGGATCTTGCTTTATGTCATTGAGTGTTAGGTCTTTGATCCACTTTGAATTTAAAGTTTATTATCTTTAGGATTTTCTATGTACAATATTATGTCATCTGCAAACAGTGAAAGCTTTACTTCTTCTTTTCCAGTCTGGATTCCTTTTATTTTTCTTCTCAGATTGCTGTAGCTAGGATTTCTAGAACTATCTTGAATAACAGTGGTGAAAGTGGACACCCTTGTCTTGTTCCTGATCTTAGAGGGAATGTCTTCAGTTTTTCACCATTGAGAATAATGTTCGCTGTAGGCTTCTCACATATGGCCTTTAATATGTTGAGGCAAGGGGGTCCAACCAGTCCATCCTAAAGGAGATCAGTCCTGGGCGTTCATTGGAAGGACTGATGCTAAAGCTGAAACTCTAATACTTTGGCCACCTCATGTGAAGAATTGACTCATTGGAAAGGACCCTGATACTGGGAGGGATTGGGGGCAGGAGCATGGGACGTCCCGGGAAAATGAGACGACAGAGGATGAGGTGTCTGGATGGCATCACTGACTTGATGGATATGAGTTTCAGTGAACTCCAGGAGTTGGTGATGGACATGGAAGCCTGGTGTGCTGTGATTCATGGGGTCACAAAGAGTCGAACACAACTGAACTGAACTGAACAGATGTTGAGGTAGGTTGCTTCTATACCCATTTTTTTAGAGTTTTAATCATAAATGGGTGTTCAATTTTGTCAAAGACTTTTTCTGTATCTATTGAGATTAATTACCATATGGTTTTTATCTTTCATTTTGTTAATATGGAGTATCACACTGATTGAGTTGTGTATGTTGAAAGATCCTTGCATCCCTGAAATAAACTCAACTTGATCATGGTGTATGAGCTTTTTGATGTGCTTCTGAATTCTGTTTGCTAAAATATTGTTGAGGATTTTTGCATCTATATTAATCAGTGATATTGCCTTTAGTTTTCTTTTTCGTGTTGTCTTTGACTGGTTTTGGTATTAGGGTGATGGTGGCCTCATAGAATGAGTTTGGAAGTGTTCCTTCTTCTGCAATTTTTTTGAAAGAGTTTTAGAAGGATAGACATTAGCTCTTCTCTAAATTTTTGATATAATTTTTCTGTGAAGCCATCTGGCCTGGGCTTTTGTTTTTGGGAGGAGATTTTTAATCACAGCTTGAATTTCAGTGCTTGTAATTGTGTTGTTCATAATTTCTATTTTTTACTGGTTCAGTCTTGGAAGATTGAACTTTCCTAAAAATCTGTCCATTTCTTCCAAGTTACCCATTTTATTGTCATATTAGTTTTCATAATAGTCATAATCATTTATATTTCTGCATTGTCTCTTGTAACCTCTGCTCTTTCATTTCTACTCTCTCTCTCTCTCTCTTTTTTAATGAGTCTGGCTAAAGGTTTGTCAGGTTTGTTTATCTTCTCAAAGAACAAGCTTTTAGTTTTATTTATCTTTATTATTGTTTCTTTCATTTGTTTTTCATTTATTTCTGCTCGGATCCTTATGATTTTTTTTTCTGCTAATTTTGGGGGGTTTTTGTTCTTCTTTTTCCAGTTGTTTTATGTATAAAGTTAAGTTGTTTATTTGATGATTTTTGTGTTTCTTGATGTAGGATTGTATTGCTATTAGAACTGGTTTTGCTGCATCCCATAGATTTTGAGTTGTCATGTTTACACTGTCATTTGTTTCTATAAATATTTTTATTTCCCTTTTGATTTCTTCAGTAACCTGTTGGTTATTTAGAAACATATAGCTTAATCTCCATGTGTTTGTGTTTCTTACAGCTTTTTTTTTTTTTTTCTTGTAATTGATATCTAGTCTCATACCATTGTGATTGGAGAAGACTCCTGATACAATGTCAGTTTTCTTAAATTTACTGAGGTTTGATTTGTGACCCAATGTGTGGTCTATCCTGGAGAATGCTCTATGTGCACTTGAGAAGATGTATTCTCCTGAATTTGGATGGAATGTCCTGAAGATATCAATGAGATCCACCTCATCTAATGTATCACTTAAAACTTGTGTTTCCTTATTAATTTTCTGTCTTGATGAACTGTCCATTGGTGTGAGCAGGGTGTTATAGTTTCCTACTATTACTGTGTTACTGTCAATTTCTCCTTTTATGTTTGTTAGTGTTTGTCTTATGTATCAAGGTGCTCCTATGTTGGTTGTATAGATATTTACAACTGTTATGTCTTCTTGGATTGATCCTTTGATCATTATGATATTGGATACCATATGATATCATTTGGATCAATATGATATTGGGTTCATGATATCTGAAGAAGACATGGTTTAATATTCTTCAAGTCATGGACCAGGCTTGATCACTCAAGAGCCTTTGTGTAGCAGAGATTTTTAAAAGTTAAAAAGGACAGAGAAAGCTTCTGGCATAGACATCAGAAGGCGGGATGGAGAGTGCCCCCTTGCAAGTTGTTTTATGTCTGTTAGAAAGCTACTAATCGGATAAGAGAGACACCTCAAGGCTGATGGAGTTTCACCAGGGCCCTCTCCCACAGTATGCATTTTTGAGATAGGATGGCATTCCCCCTTTTATTTTAACAGAACTATGTTGCCTAAGGAAAGAGGCATTATGTTAATTCCATAACTACTTCCTGCTGTTTAGGAGCATGATTCATAAATCACTGAGGCAACATACTCTCTTAACCCTCATATGGAAAGTCTCTGATCCATGGGCCCCAAGTAATAGTTGGAGGAGACTGTGCCACTTATAGGAGCCTGAACAACCTTTTGTAACTTAAAAATTTTGGACAGTTAGAAACAAACCCCATTTTACAATTTTATATGGAAGGCAAAATAGTCATCAAACCAAGTTAAAACCTAATCAAAATGAAAAGTCTTATTATCNGGAGATCAGTCCTGGGCGTTCATTGGAAGGACTGATGCTAAAGCTGAAACTCTAATACTTTGGCCACCTCATGTGAAGAATTGACTCATTGGAAAGGACCCTGATACTGGGAGGGATTGGGGGCAGGAGCATGGGACGTCCCGGGAAAATGAGACGACAGAGGATGAGGTGTCTGGATGGCATCACTGACTTGATGGATATGAGTTTCAGTGAACTCCAGGAGTTGGTGATGGACATGGAAGCCTGGTGTGCTGTGATTCATGGGGTCACAAAGAGTCGAACACAACTGAACTGAACTGAACAGATGTTGAGGTAGGTTGCTTCTATACCCATTTTTTTAGAGTTTTAATCATAAATGGGTGTTCAATTTTGTCAAAGACTTTTTCTGTATCTATTGAGATTAATTACCATATGGTTTTTATCTTTCAATTTGTTAATATGGAGTATCACACTGATTGAGTTGTGTATGTTGAAAGATCCTTGCATCCCTGAAATAAACTCAACTTGATCATGGTGTATGAGCTTTTTGATGTGCTTCTGAATTCTGTTTGCTAAAATATTGTTGAGGATTTTTGCATCTATATTAATCAGTGATATTGCCTTTAGTTTTCTTTTTCGTGTTGTCTTTGACTGGTTTTGGTATTAGGGTGATGGTGGCCTCATAGAATGAGTTTGGAAGTGTTCCTTCTTCTGCAATTTTTTTGAAAGAGTTTTAGAAGGATAGACATTAGCTCTTCTCTAAATTTTTGATATAATTTTTCTGTGAAGCCATCTGGCCTGGGCTTTTGTTTTTGGGAGGAGATTTTTAATCACAGCTTGAATTTCAGTGCTTGTAATTGTGTTGTTCATAATTTCTATTTTTTACTGGTTCAGTCTTGGAAGATTGAACTTTCCTAAAAATCTGTCCATTTCTTCCAAGTTACCCATTTTATTGTCATATTAGTTTTCATAATAGTCATAATCATTTATATTTCTGCATTGTCTCTTGTAACCTCTGCTCTTTCATTTCTACTCTCTCTCTCTCTCTCTTTTTTAATGAGTCTGGCTAAAGGTTTGTCAGGTTTGTTTATCTTCTCAAAGAACAAGCTTTTAGTTTTATTTATCTTTATTATTGTTTCTTTCATTTGTTTTTCATTTATTTCTGCTCGGATCCTTATGATTTTTTTTTCTGCTAATTTTGGGGGGTTTTTGTTCTTCTTTTTCCAGTTGTTTTATGTATAAAGTTAAGTTGTTTATTTGATGATTTTTGTGTTTCTTGAGGTAGGATTGTATTGCTATTAGAACTGGTTTTGCTGCATCCCATAGATTTTGAGTTGTCATGTTTACACTGTCATTTGTTTCTATAAATATTTTTATTTCCCTTTTGATTTCTTCAGTAACCTGTTGGTTATTTAGAAACATATAGCTTAATCTCCATGTGTTTGTGTTTCTTACAGCTTTTTTTTTTCTTGTAATTGATATCTAGTCTCATACCATTGTGATTGGAGAAGACTCCTGATACAATGTCAATTTTCTTAAATTTACTGAGGTTTGATTTGTGACCCAATGTGTGGTCTATCCTGGAGAATGCTCTATGTGCACTTGAGAAGATGTATTCTCCTGCATTTGGATGGAATGTCCTGAAGATATCAATGAGATCCACCTCATCTAATGTATCACTTAAAACTTGTGTTTCCTTATTAATTTTCTGTCTTGATGAACTGTCCATTGGTGTGAGCAGGGTGTTATAGTTTCCTACTATTACTGTGTTACTGTCAATTTCTCCTTTTATGTTTGTTAGTGTTTGTCTTATGTATCAAGGTGCTCCTATGTTGGTTGCATAGATATTTACAACTGTTATGTCTTCTTGGATTGATCCTTTGATCATTATGATATTGGATACCATATGATATCATTTGGATCAATATGATATTGGGTTCATGATATCTGAAGAAGACATGGTTTAATATTCTTCAAGTCATGGACCAGGCTTGATCACTCAAGAGCCTTTGTGTAGCAGAGATTTTTAAAAGTTAAAAAGGACAGAGAAAGCTTCTGGCATAGACATCAGAAGGCGGGATGGAGAGTGCCCCCCTGCAAGTTGTTTTATGTCTGTTAGAAAGCTACTAATCGGATAAGAGAGACACCTCAAGGCTGATGGAGTTTCACCAGGGCCCTCTCCCACAGTATGCATTTTTGAGATAGGATGGCATTCCCCCTTTTATTTTAACAGAACTATGTTGCCTAAGGAAAGAGGCATTATGTTAATTCCATAACTACTTCCTGCTGTTTAGGAGCATGATTCATAAATCACTGAGGCAACATACTCTCTTAACCCTCATATGGAAAGTCTCTGATCCATGGGCCCCAAGTAGTAGTTGGAGGAGACTGTGCCACTTATAGGAGCCTGAACAACCTTTTGTAACTTAAAAATTTTGGACAGTTAGAAACAAACCCCATTTTACAATTTTATATGGAAGGCAAAATAGTCATCAAACCAAGTTAAAACCTAATCAAAATGAAAAGTCTTATTATCTCCATAATTAAGGTACAATATATTATATCAGTCTATCTTAGGACTGTTAGATGTCATCAGATCAAGAAGAGGTGAAGGTATTCACAAAATTGAAGAAAGTTCTTTCCTTAAAGTGGAGAAACCCACCATAAGAAGCCTTCAATTGATGAGGAGGTTGAAAAGCTGAAAGCTGAGTCAAATTGTTCTAAGGCTTTATGATCTATGACAATAATTGTATGCAAAAACAGTCTGTCTGTCATACATACAGACAGTCCCTTTTTTTTAGGGGCAGTTTGAGCCCTCATTAAAGCTATAGGTAAAACTTTAAACCAACTCTCTTGTGTTTCCTGAGTTGGCTTACATGAGTGTTTTTTAATAATGTCAGTAGCCTTTTCAACTTTTTCTGAAGACTGAGGTCTCCAGGAACAGTGTGATATTCTATTCCTAGAGCTTTTGACACCTCTTGAGTTACAGCAGCTTTAAAGATGGAGTCATTGTCACTATCAACTTTAGAGTTTCATATGCCACTTACATCATGAGAAGTCAGTACAGTAAGATTTTGCCCGTTAATAAACTTGTGACCTTTAGGCATTAACAAAACAATAGTAACAATTACCGTTACTCAATGTGGCCATAGCTTTTTTTCAGTAACAAAGTAAACTCTAATCCTGTAGGCAAGTTCAAAGTTGGAGCCTTTAAGAAAGCAGTTTGAAGCTTGTTAGTTTGGACCTACTGAGTTTCAGTTATAAGTTTATATAAAGGCTGGGCAAGTTCCTCATAACCCAGAATCCAAATGTGGCAATGGCTTGTAATGCCCAAGAATCCTTTCAATTGTCTTAAAGTCATATTTGGCTCATTTAAGCATTTCAGAAAATAAAGTATAAGGATTAGACACTTATTATTCATATATCTTGAATAAGTCTTCATTTATCATTTGACATTTTTACACCCAAAATAGGAGTGTTGTATGGACTGTTAAAGGGAATTCATAGCCCCTCCTCCCTTAAATTCTCAATGATGGGTTTTAACCCTTCCTTAACACCTCAGGCTTTAGTGAATACTTCTTTTGATGTGAAAATAAGTGAGGGTCTTTGAGCTTGATAAAGACAGGAACAGTATTTTGTGCTCAACCCATAGCTTTTCCATCAGCCCACACTCTAGGATTTATATTTTCTTCAATTAATGGGAGAGAAAGAGCAGGATCCATATTCATGAAAACAGAGGCCTGGGCCTTGTTCAGTATATCCCTCCCTCTCCAGAAGGGGTGAGGGAAACTGTGGCATGATCAGAAATTCGTAAGTAAACAGCACATAGTCCCAGCTGCAGCTTAAAGGATGACTGAAATAATAGCATTTGGCTTGTCCTAGCAGCCCCATTACTGTGGTGGATCAAGAGGAAAGCAGACCAGGAACTTAAGTGAGCAAAACTTTGACTTAGTATCCCAAGGAAGATTGACTGATTGCCCTCTCACAGTTATTAATACCCAGAGTTCCTCAGGTGTTATTAGGATGGAAACTTATATGGGGACCCCCGAGGACCTTCAGTCCCAATTGTCTTGAGAGTCTGACACCTGGGGCCTACATCTCAGAGGGCAGTCTCTTCTCCACTATAGTCCTTTGCAGACCAGACATGAAGATGGGAGTGGTTTAGATGCCGAAGGGAAATCCCATTTGACATGTCCCTCCTTACAGTAATAACAAGATTATCCCTTTTCACCTGGGTCCCTCTGGGCAATTTTTTCAGGCTGTTTCAGAGCATTCAACAATTGTCCATCAGCAATTGTTGCAGCTTCAGTCTTTAGCCTGGTTCTTTTTTGCCTTTCTTTTTCCTCCTCATATTCTGTACCATAATATATAGTCTGAGCCAGCTGTAACAGATTTTTTTTTTTTTTTAACTAATTTGGTCCAAAAGCCAAACTTACAGCAGATATCTGGTGTCCATTGAGTGAGAAATCTATCTTTTAAGGTCATTTATCCTTCTGAACTTTCAGGATCAACATCAGTAAACTTGTAGAGAGCATCCCATAATTATCTAGAAATTTACCAGGATTTCCTTCTCTCCCTGTTTTATGTCAGAAAACTTAGCATAGTCTTAGTACGCGCTTACTTGAGTACTACACAAATACCTCTGATTACAAAGAATATAAAGTGGCTCTGTTATAGGAATTGCTTGGGTCCCAGTAGGGAGGAGGGCTATTTCATGCTCCCTCTTTTCCCTTATCTCACATTCAAGTCATTCATCTCCAAAAGTAGTAGCTTCCCCCAAAATTTAAGAGTATGAGTCAGGGGTTAATGTTTTTCCTGAGATATACATCACATCCTTCCAAGTAAAGTCATAAAGTAGTTAGTCCCAAAAAGGTTTCTATGTAACTTTTGGATCCTCTAAATAGTCTTGACCACAATTGGGACTGTGAATTTCTACCTAGACTGAGGCAGTGCCTTCTGGAAGGGTACCCTGATTCTCAGCCTATTCAGTTGGGAGCCCCAGATGCAGGAGCAGAGTAAGAGGACAGAAGGGGACTGAAGGTTACACACCCAAATCTGCACCCTTAGGACATAAGGCTGGCATGTCTTGAGGGAGACAAAGAGCAACACACATGGCACTTCTACCCATTTCTCTTGTTTCTATGGAACTGGTCAATTTGTAAAACAGTATCATAATTAAGAGACCATTCAACAGGTCAGTGTTCCCCATCCTCAAAATGATACAATGACCATTCAGTGTCACAGAAGATCAGGCATGTTTTTTAAACCCTGGGGATCAAAGTTGACTCAGATTTTTTTTTTTTTTTCTTTTCCATACGCTTTAAAGGAGTGGTTCTTGAACTACTAGCTCCATTCTGTAAGAGAAAAAAAAAAAAAGTGACATCCACAGCTGTGGCTTTTTTTCCACAGGAAACATTCTTCCCTACTTTAGATGGGGGTGTGGACAGACTTTTCACTGAAGCTTTCCTTCCCTGGTCAGACTTAGTCTGTCCCTTACTGATGCACACATTTGACTCATTCCTTCCAGTTCAACCACTGAGGCTGGGTGGAGATGCACCAGGGGTAGATCTGATAGTACCCCAGACTGATTTAGTTCCATACCATCAAGACCTTTGTTTGACTTGCTCTTTTCTCTGATGCATTTGGGGTGGAACAGAGTAGTTTTCCCAGAATGTTTTGCAAGCTAGGACTCCTAGGGGAAGCATCCATCTTACGTGTGCCTGTGCACATTCCCAAGTATAGTCCTGAAGCAGTAGAAGTAGTGAGTCATAAAGGGATGAACAACAATCAAGATGTCCCTTCTGAGTGTCACCACACTAGTGTAGCAAAAGAGGTGATGTGGAGTGGGCCAACGAGGAAAGAGTGATTTTTGTCCTCATGCTATTAAAGCCAATTATTCTAGTTAATTTCCACAGATTCCACAAAAATTACTATCTAAGGAGATGAGACGAAAACCATCAGAGAACTCTCTCTGATCCACTAACAGTTAACACTAACAAAGGAAGAGGTCCACTGGACTTCCAATCTGACCAGATCCTGCAATTCCTGGTCTGTGTCCTCAGAATCCTCATGGTAAACACCAATGCTTTTATCCAAATAGATAGGAGGCACAGCCATGACAAAGATTCACTTTCAGGTAGCTGGCCCCGGAGGCAAGCACCCAAGAGAGTGACCCCGAGACTGAGAGACATTCCCGGAGCTAGAGCTCCAAGTCACTCGCGCACATGCTCTTGTAACTTTTGGCTATAAGCAAGGCTAGGCATTTCTAGGACTACCATGCCTGAGGTCTAAGTAAAAGTACACAGTAACAATAAGGATCACAATTTCCTGGAAAGTCTATGCGCCAACAGATTAGGTTCAGTTCAATTCAGTCACTCAGTCATATCTGACTCTTTGCGTCCCCATGAATTGCAGCATGCCAGGCCTCCCTGTCCATCACCAACTCCCAGAGTTCGCTCAGATTTACATCCATCGAGTCAGTGATGCCATCCAGCCATCTCATCCTCTGCCATCCCCTTCTCCTCCTGCCCCCAACCCCTTCCAGAATCAGTCTTTTCCAATGAGTCAACTCTTCACATGAGGTGGCCAAAGTACTGGAGTTTCAGCTTTAGCATCATTCCTTCCAAAGAAATTCCAGGGCTGATCTCCTTCAGAATGGACTGGTTGGATCTCCTTACAGTCCAAGGGACTCAAGAGTCTTCTCCAACACCACAGTTCAAAAAGCATCAATTCTTCGGCGCTCAGCCTTTTTCACAGTCCAATTCTCACATCCATACATGACCACAGGAAAAACCATAGCCTTGACTAGACGGACCTTAATTGGCAAAGTAATGTCTCTGCTTTGGAATATGCTATCTAGGTTGGTCATAATTTTTCTTTGAAGGAGTAAGAATCTTTTAATTTCATGGCTGCCATCACCATCTGCAGTGATTTAGGAGCCCCCCCAAGATAAAGTCTGACACAGTTTCCCCATCTATTTCCATGAAGTGATGGGACCGGATGCCATGGTCTTCGTTTTCTGAATGTTGAGCGTTAAGCCAACTTTTTCACTCTCCTCTTTCACTTTCATCAAGAGGCTTTTTAGTTCCTCTTCACTTTCTGCCATAAGGGTGGTGTCATCTGCATATCTGAGGTTATTGATATTTCTCCCGGCAATCTTGATTCCAGCTTGTGTTTCTTCCAGTCCAGCGTTTCTCATGATGTACTCTGCATAGAAGTTAAATAAGCAGGGTGACAATATACAGCCTTGATGTACTCCTTTTCCTATTTGGAACCAGCCTGTTGTTCCATGTCTACTTCTAACTGCTGCTTCCTGACCTGCTTACAGATTTCTCAAGAGGCAGGTCAGATGGTCTGGTATTCCCATCTTTCTCAGAATTTTCCAGTTTATTGTGATCCACACAGTCAAAGGTTTGACATAGTCAACAAAGAGCAAATCAATGTTTTTCTGGAAATCTGTTACTTTTTCCCTGATCCAGCGGATGTTGGCAATTTGATCTCTGGTTTATCTGACTTTTCTAAAACGAGCTTGAACATCAGGAAGTTCATGGTTCATGTATTGCTGAGACCTGGCTTGGAGAATTTCGAACATTACTAGAGTGTTAAGTGAATGCAGTTGTGTGGTAGTTTGAGCATTTTTTTTTTTTTTTTTAATTGCTTTGCAAATTGGAAATGAAATGAAATGGAATGAATTGGAATGAAAACTGACCTTTTCCAGTCCTGTGGACACTGCTGAGATTTTCACATTTGCTGGCATATTGAGTGCAGCACTTTCACAGCATCATCTTTCAGGATTTGAAATAGCTCAACTGGAATTCCATCACCTCCACTAGCTTTGTTTGTAGTGATGCTTTCTAAGGCCCACTTGACTTCACATTCCAGGATGTCTGGCTCTAGATGAGTGATCACACCATGGTGATTATATGAGTCGTGAAGATCATTTTTTGTACAGTTCTTCTACATATTCTTGCCACCTCTTCTTAATATCTTCTGCTTCTGTTAGGTCCATACAAGTTGTGTCCTTTATCGAGCCCATCTTTGCATGAAATATTCCCATAGTATCTCTAATTTTCTTGAAGAGATCGCTAGTTTTTCCCATTCTGTTCTTTTCCTCTATTTCTTTGCATTAATCATTGAAGAAGGCTTTCTTGTCTCTTCATGCCATTCTTTAGAACTCTACATTCAGATGCTTATATCTTCCCTTTTCTCCTTTGCTTTTTGCTTTTCTCCTTTTCATAGCTATGTGTAAGATCTCCCTAGAGAGCTATTTTGCTTTTTTGCATTTTTTTTTCCATGGGGATAGTCTTGATCCCTGTCTCTTGTACAATGTCATGAACCTCATTCCATAGTTCATCAGGCACTCTATCTATCAGATCAAGGCCCTTAAATCTATTTCTCACTTCCACTGTATAATCATAAGGAATTTGATTTAGGTCATACCTGAATGGTTTAGCAGTTTTCCCTAATTTCTTCAATTTAAGTCTGAATTTGGTAATAAGGAGTTTATGAAAATGAAGATCATGCCATCCAGACCCATCACTCCATGGGAAAAATATGGAGAAACTGTGGGAACAGTGTCAGACTTTATTTTTTGGGGGTCCAAAATCACTGCAGATGGTGACTGCGGCCATGAAATTAAAAGATGCTTACTCTTTGGAAGAAAAGTTATGACCAACCTAAACAGCATATTTTAAAGCAGACACATTACTTTTGCCAACTAAGGTCCATCTAGTCAATGCTATGGTTATTCCAGTAGTAGTGTATGGATATGAGAGTTGGACTTTGAGGAAGGCTGAGCGCTGAAGAATTGGTGGTTTTGAACTGTGGTGTTGGAGAAGACTCTCGAGAGTCCCTTGGACTGCAAGGAGATCCAACCAGTCCATCCTGAAGAAGATCAACCCTCGGATTTCTTTGGAAGGAATGATGCTAAAGCTGAAACTCCAGTACTTTGACCACCTCATGTGAAGAGTTGACTCATTGGAAAAGACTTTGTTGCTGGGAGGGATTAGAGGCACAAGGAGAAGGGGATGACAGAGGATGAGATGGCTGGGTGGCATCACTGACTCCATGGACGCAAGTCTGAGTGAACACTAGGAGTTGGTGATGGACAGGGAGGCCTGGCTTGCTTCAGTTCATGGGGTCACAAAGAGTCGGACACGATTGAGCCACTGTACTGAACTGAATCGATCCAAGTCACAGTCAGCCTGGTCTTGTTTTTGCTGACTGTATAGAGCTTCTCCACCTTTGGTTGCAAAGAAAATAAGCAATCTGATTTTGGTGTTGACCATATGGTGATGTTCATGTGTAGAGTCTTCCCTTATGTTGTTGGAAGAGGGTGTTTGCTATGACCAGTGCATTTTCTTGGCAAAACTCTATTTGTCTTTCCCCTGCTTCATTCCCCATTTCAAGGACAAATTTGCCTGTTACTCCAGGTGTTTCTTGACTTCCTACTTTAGCATTCCAGTCCCCTATAATGAAAAGGACCTCTTTTTTAGGTGTTAGTTCTAAGAGGTCTTGTAGGTCTTCATAGAACNCAAGGCCAAATTTGCCTGTTACTCCAGGTGTTTCTTGACTTCCTACTTTAGCATTCCAGTCCCCTATAATGAAAAGGACCTCTTTTTTAGGTGTTAGTTCTAAGAGGTCTTGTAGGTCTTCATAGAACCATTCAACTTCAACTTCTTCAGTGTTACTGGTTGGGGCATAGACTTGGTTTACCCTGATATTGAATGGTTTGCCTTGGAGACAAACAGAGATCATTTTTGAGGTTGCATTCAAGTACTGCATTTCGGACTCTTTTTTTGACCATGATGGCTACTCCATTTCTTCTGAGGGATTCCTGCCTGCAGTAGTGATATAATGATCATCTGAGTTAAATTCACCCATTCTAGTCCATTTTAGTTTGCTGATTTTTAGAATGTTAACATTCCCTCTTGCCATCTCATGTTTGACCACTTCCAATTTACCTTGATTCATGGACCTGACATTCCAGGTTCCTATGCAATATTGCTCTTTACAGCATCGGACTTTGCTTCTATCATCACTCACATCCACAACNCTTGCCATCTCTTGTTTGACCACTTCCAATTTGCCTTGATTCATGGACCTGACATTCCAGGTTCCTATGCAATATTGCTCTTTACAGCATCGGACTTTGCTTCTATCACCACTCACATCCACAACTGGGTATTGTTTTCGCTTTGGCTCCATCCCTTCGTTCTTTCTAGAGTTATTTCTCCACTGATCTCCAGTAGCATATTGGTCACCTACTGACCTGGGAAGTTCCTCTTTCAGTATCGTATCATTTTGCCTTTTCATACTGTTCATTGGGTTCTCAAGACAAGAATGCTGAAGTGGTTTGCTATTCCCTTCTCCACTGGACAACATTCTGTCAGACCTCTCCACCATGACCCACCCATCTTGGGTTGCCCCGCAGGCATGGCTTAGTTTTATTGAGTTAGGCAAGGCTGTGGTCCTAGTGTGATTAGATTGACTAGTTTTCTGTGAGTATGGTTTCAGTGTGTCTGCCCTCTGATGCCCTCTTGCAATACCTACCATCTTACTTGGGTTTCTCTTACCTTGGGCATGGGGTATCTCTTCACGGCTGCTCCAGTAAAACACAACCGCTGCTCCTTACCTTCGATGAGGGGTATCTCCTCACTGCTGCCCTTCCTGACCTTCAACGTAGGATGGCTCCTCTAGGCCCTCTTGCGCCTGTGCAGCCACCACTCCTTGGACGTGGGGTAGTTCTAAATCCCTACAGAATTATGAAATGGTCAAAGATATCAGGAAAAGATGACCATGAAAGGAATGTTCAGTTCATATGCTTTGCCCATCTCTGGCCACTTCCCTCCCAGGGACTTTGGGTGTCTCTTGGCATTGGTAGGTAGGTATAAACCCCCAACAAACTCCCCTTTTGGGGGCTGCCTTCAGTCCTTATGAGGCACCCTGAAACCGTAGAGCAGGACTCATCACTTGCTTCCTGCACAGATAAGAGAGACACCTCAAGGCTGATGGAGTTTCACCAGGCCCCTCTCTCATAGTATGCATTTTTGAGAGGATGGTAGGAGGTGTGTCATCCCCCAGCCATTAAAAAATTGATATAAATCCCGGTTTGTTGAGCTATTATAAACCCAAGGTTTGAGAAAAGAGGGGGAACCATTGTGAAGAAAGGCAAACTCCAAAGCAAATATGTAGTTTCATTAACATAGCTTAAGAAAAACATACATAGAAAAACCTCCTTTTAATTTTGTATGTAGAAGGAAAAAAAATCTGACACTTGTAGCTTATTTATTCCTGCTGCTTAAGGGAGAGATAAAAAAAAGTCTGACACTTGCAGACTATTTCTCCATTTGGAGACCCCCTGGTCTTCCTGCCTGTTACCCTCTCAATAATTTAGTGTCCTTCTTTATCTCTTGAAGTATTATTTATTTTAAGGTCTATTTTTTCTGATATGAGGATTGCTACTCCAGCTTTTTTTGCTTCCCATTTTCATGGAATATATTTTTCCACCCTCTCACTTTCAGTTTACTTGTGTCTTTAGGTCTGAAGTGGGTTTCTTGTAGACAACATATATATTGGTCTTGTTTTTGTATCCATTCAGTCACTCTATGTCTTTTGGTTGGAGCATTTAATCCACACTCATTTAAAGTAATTATTGACATAAATCCTCCTATTCCGTTTTCTTAATTGTTTGGGATTGATTTTGTAGATATATATAAATTTTTTTCCTTCTCTTGTATTTCCTGACTATATAAGTCCCTTTAACATGCTATGAAGCTCGTTTGGTGGTACTGAGTTCTCTTATCTTTTGCTTGTCTGAAACGCTTTTTATTTTTCCATCAGTTTGAATGAGATCCTTTCTGGGTACAGTAATCTTGATTGTAGACTTTTTTCCTTGAGTACTCTAAATATATTCTGCCATTCCCTTCTGGCCTGCAGAGTTTCTGCTGAAAGATCAGCTGTTAAACACATGGGGTTTGTTACATGCTGTTTTCCCTTGCTGCCTTTAATATTATTTCTTTGTGTTTAGTCTTTGTTAGCTTGATTATTATGTATCTCGGTGTGTTTCTCCTTGGGTTTATAGTGTATGGGACTCTTTGTGCCTTTTGGACTTGATTGACTATTTCCTTTTCCATATTGGGGAAATTTTCAACTATAATCCTTTCAAAATTTTTTCTCATACCCTTTCTTCTTCTGGGACCCCTATAATTTGAATGTTTGTGTGTTTGATATTGTCCCAGATGTCTCTGAGACTGTCCTCAGTTCTTTTCATGCTTTTTACTTTATTCTGCTCTTCAGAAGTTGTTTCCACCCCTTTATTTTCTAGCTCACCTATTTTTTTTTTCTTCTGCTTAAGATATTCTGTTGTTGATTTCTTCTAGAGTATTTTTACTTTCAGTAATTGTGTTGTTGGTATGTTTATTCTTTAATTCTTTTATGTATTTGTTAATTGATTCTTGCATTTTCTCCAATTTGTTTTCAACTTTTTCAATCACCTTTATTATCATTATTCTGAATTCTTTTTCAGGCAGATTGCCTATTCCCTCTTCATTTATTTGGACTTCTGTGTTTCTAGTTTGTTCTGTCATCTGTTTAGTATTTCCGTGCCTTTGCATTAAATTTTGTGTGTGTTTGAGGTCTACCTTTCCCAGGCTTAAAAGTTGAATTATTTCTTCCTTTTGGTTTCTGCCATTCTGAGGTTGGTCCAGTGGTTTGTGTAAGCTTTGTATAGGGTAAGATTTGTGCTAAGATTTCTTTGTTTTTCCACTGAAGGGCAAGGTTGATTGAGGTGGTAATCCTGTCTGCTGATAATTGTGTCTGTATTTTTGTTTTGTTTGTTATTTATATGAGACATCCTGCACAGGGTGCTACTGGTAGTTGGTGATGCTGGATCTTGTATTCAAATGGTTTCCTTTTTGTGAGTTCTCACTATTTGATACTTCCTAGGGTTAGTTCTCTGGTAGTCTAGGGTCTTGGAGTCAGCGCTTCCACTCCAAAGCCTCAGGGGTTGATCTCTGGTCAGGAATGAAGATTCCACAAGTGGTTTGTTATGGCACTGAGATTAAAACAAATATCTCAATACAAGAAACCAAAGATGAACCCCAGGCAAATGGCAGTTACAAAGCAGGATAATAATAATTAAAATAATTGAATATACACATATACAAGTATAACAAAGTGAAAAAAGTCCAAGAAAAATAAAATACAGTAGATTGACCTGGCAAAAAAAAGAAATAAAAAATGATATTTATCAGTTAAGAAGAAAACTAACTGAAGCACAAACTGGGAAACAAAGCTAAAGCAAGGTGACAAGTGGAGAATAAAACAATGAAACGAAACTAAAAATTATGTTGAGACAATGGAAAGAAAGAATAGATATGCAAAGTTAAACAGAGGTGGATGAAGAAGATTTATATACATTAAAGATTAACTGCAAGGGGAAAAGAACAATAGGAAAAGAAAACAAAGAAATAAATCTAGAAAAAATATAATAGGAATTGCAAAAAACAAGAAAAGAAAAAAATAAAAAGAAGAAGAAGAAAAAAAAAAAAAAAAGGAAAACTTCACAGAACTGCAAGAGCCCAACATAGAGGAAGAGGTTGATAACAACAATAAAAAAATGTGACTGAGGGAAAAAAGAAAAAAGAAAAAAAGCTCAAAAGCTTAGATTTCATAGTGCCATTAAAATCAACAGCTACAATAGAGATGGGAAAAAAAAATCCAAAAGAATCTACAGAACAAGTCAAAACATTAAAAAAATAAATATTTTTCTTGAGTCACTACAGTCAAAAGCCTTTCCCGCACTGAGTCACAGTCCACCTCACCTCTCTAAGATGCCCTCCAAAACTATACTGATCTCTGGACCTGCTGTGGTGGCTACTCAAATACACAGAGCCTGCCTAGTTGATCGTGTGGATTTAATCTGCAGCTTCTACACCTAATGGGAAGGTTTTGGATTTTCTTCCTTAGCCGCCTCACCCCTGGGTTTCAATTGTGGTTTTATTTACACCTCTTCATATGGCTCGTCCACTGGGATTTGATCCTGATGCTGCCTGGAAGATTTGGGTTTGCCCCTGTGAGGGCCAGGTGTGGAGGTAGTACAGCTGTGTGTGCCGTAGGGGTTCTAGCAGCACCATATACTCAGAGGAGTTGGTGGTTAGGGCAGCAGGAAATATAGTGCTCTAGAAGGGTGTGGCCACCAGTATTGGCTAATAGGCTCCAGTATTCTTGCCTGGAGAATCCCACAGACAGAGGATGGATTGTCAGAATGGATGCCAGGATGTCCTGGGAGGCCACAGTCTACAGGGTCTCAAAGAGTTGGACTTGACCAAAGTGACTCTGCACACATAGCACAGCTTCTTGACTTGCAGGTACCCTGGTGGTGCCAAGGATGCAGGGACAAGACTGCCTCTGCTGCAGGAGTTATGGCCCTATCAGTCTTTCTTCAAGCTTTTGGTAGCTCGCAATCAGAAGACTTCTTTGGCTAGTTTTGCTTTGGGTCCTTCTCTGCTGTTCCGTGCATCAGGCACATATAGGGGCCCCTGGCTGGGGTCTTCCTCTATAGATTGGTGTGTCAGGCACTTGGAAGAGCAACATGGGTGGAGTCCTACTCTGTAGCTCGATGCATAAAGCATTTGATGGGTCAGCTTCTCTGTTGTTCATCTGCTAATGTTGGCGTCTGGAAAGAGAGAGGCTATGGTGATGGCTCCACCCCTATGCGTGACTCAGCAGTGTTGTCTTGCTTCCATGGCTGCCTGGCTTTCCTCCACAGGCATTTCCCTCCACGATCTCCTCCTTCACATCCCCTCAAGCCATCTCTCCATAGTCATCAGCAGCACTCACCTTAGAATTGCTCCCTAATCCCTAAACTCCAACTCCCAGCCACTGCACCTTCCAGGGGACCTGCATCCCTGTCCGTGGTTTGTATGGCTGCAGCAAGTTCTGTTTGATTCTCATTCCAATTCAATTGCCACAGATCAGCTGTTTCAATCTTAGCATTAAATGTTTCTCCTCTGACTCAGACAATTGCTCCAATGTGGAGACTGCACCCCTGCTTCAGTTCCCCCACCTGCCAAGGGCAGGTCCAGTTCTACTAACACTCCTGTATTTCCCCCTAGTTCCTTCATCCTATTGAGCTTTGCCTGGTTTTATATATTATTTTCTTCTGATCAGGTTTTCCTGTCCACTCTCAGCTGGGGTTCTGCATGCACTTCTATGTCTGAAGGTGTATTTCTGATGAATCTGTGTAGAGAGATGTACTCCACACCCACCTACTCCTCTGCCATTTTGTTCTCTCCTCTCTCCTTAATTTTATCACCTATATCTCCATTGTTTTGGACAGCACTTTTAGAATTGAACTTCTCCATAATCTATCTTAAATAAAGACAGGGATATCTGTGGAGCTCACTGCTCTTATGGCCTTTCTTCCATTAAGTAAGGCCTCTATACACATGGCTCCAGGTGAAGAGAGTGAAATATTTCTCTTAGAGTGACTTTCTCGTTTTATGAATGGGACATTGACATTGAAGTGGTCACTTACAGTCTTCCTGGGTTACTTTTTCAACATGAAACCCCACCCTACAAGTGAGATGGGTGTGAGTGAATTCCTGCAAGATCACTACACCATGCCTAAAGGGAACAGCAAGGGGTGCCAATATCTGATGATCTGTGACATTGAAGTGATGGAATCCTAGGGAGAAGTGTCTATATTTTCAATTTCAAAAACATGATTATGGTGACAAATAGCATGGTCAAAACTGAATTTATCTTGTTTTTATAATTGACTCAAAAATATAGGCATTACAATTAGTCAGAGATAAGTGGGAAAGAGAGATAATGAAAGATAAATTTAAAAAGAAAATTAGAAACATTGAAACAAAATTAAGGAAACAGAAATAAAATTATCAGAAACAAAGCCAGGTTCATATAGTAACCAATACATTGAATAGCTAGATGCCTAGCTTTTTGTAGCCCAAGCTCTCCTCCACAAAAAAGTTAAAATAAATATTCTTACTTTATGTGCAAAAACTTATGTTTAAACACATAAACTTATGTTTATGTCACAGAAATAGAGTAGATGTAAACAAGTTTAGGAGTTTAATTTGCTAATAGTCAATATTATATTATCATGGGCAAAAATCTATAAGGTTATTTCATACTGGAAATATTGAAGCTAAAATAGGTACACCATCTTGGGCATCAAGGTTGTGCTAGTGGTAAAGAATCTGCCTGCCAATGCAAGAGATTCCAGTTCAATGCCTGGCTCAAGAAGTTCCCCTGGAGAAGGGAATGGAACACCACTCCAGTATTCTTGCATGTAAAATCTCAGACAGAGAAGCCTGGCGGGCTATAGAAGCCTGAGACACATGGAGTCTCAAAGAGGTGGACACGCCTGAGCAACGGAGAGCAAATCTGATTCAAATTTAAATCAAAGTGGATGTAGGAGCTGAAGGATTTTTTTTTTTTTTTCCAGCTAAGACATACAAATGGGCACAGACACATGAAAAGGTAATCAGCATTACTAATCATCAGAAAAATGCAAATCAAAACCACAATAAAAAATCACCTCATACCTGTTAAGTTGCCTGTCATCAAAATGACAAGACAAAGCACGTGTTGGGGAGGATGCTGCGAAAAGGAAATATTTATTCGCTGTTGGTGAGAATATTGATTGATGAAGTCAATATAGAAAACAGTATGGAGGGTCCTGAAAATATTAAAAATAGATATCAAAAGATCTAGAATTCCACTTCTGGGTGTATATGCAAAGGAAATGAATACAGTATCTACAGTCCAATATTCACTGCAGCATTAGGCAAAATGGTGAAGGTATGGAAACAAAGAGATAGTTTGTGTTGCTGTCTCTTCAGTCATATCTGACTCTTTGAGACTCTATGAATTATAGCCCATCCCCCTGACTCCTCTGTGTGTGAAATTCTCTAGACAAGAATACTGAAGTGGGTTGCAATGTGTTCCTCTCTTCCAGACCCAGGGATTCAAACTGTGCCTCCTGTGGCTCCTGCATTGCAGATGGATTCTTTACCATGATAAATGTATAAAGAAGATTTGGTGTACATATACACATCAGACCGTTACCATCTGAGCCATAATTCTATTATATATATATATATATATATATAGTATAATATATATATTATATATAATGTATTATATATACATTATACACATTATATACATATATATACATATATATGAATGTATTATATACACAATGTATAATATATATGTATTATATATATATATATATATATATAATTACAAACAAAGC
>SJYW01049644.1:96454-113732 GCA_006410735.1 Raphicerus campestris
CCTTGACGTACTCCTTTTCCTATTTGGAACCAGTCTGTTGTTCCATGTCCAGTTCTAACTGTTGCTTCCTGACCTGCATACAGATTTTTCAAGAGGCCGGTCAGGCGGTCTGGTATTCCCATCTCTTTCAGAATTTTCCACAGTTGATTGTGATCCACACAGTCAAAGGCTTTGGCATAGTCAATAAAGCAGAAATAGATGTCTTTCTGTAACTCTCTTGCTTTTTTGATGATCCAACAGACGTTAGCAATTTGATCTGTGATTTATCTGCCTTTTCTAAAACCAGCTTGAACATCAGGAAGTTCATGGTTCACGTATTGCTGAAGCTTGGCTTGGAGAATTTTGAGCCTTACTTTACTAGTGTGTGAGATGAGAGCAACTGTGAGGTAGTTTGAGCATTCTTTGGCATTGCCTTTCTTTGGAATTGAAATTAAATCTGACTTTTTCCAATCCTATGGCCACTGCTGAGTTTTCCAAATTTACTGGCATACTGAGTGCAGGACTTTTACAACATCATCTTTCAGGATTTGAAACAGCTCCACTGAAATTCCATCACCTCTACTAGCTTTGTTCACAGTAATGCTTTCTAAGGCCCACTTGACTTCACATTCCAAGATGTCTGGCTCTACATGAGTGACATCATCATGGTTATCTGGGTCGTGAAGATCTTTTTTGTACAGTTCTTCCATGTATTCTTGCCACCTCTTCTTAATATCTTATGCTTCTGTTAGGCCCATACCATTTCTGTCCTTTATCAAGCCCATCTTTGCATGAAATGTTCCCATGGTATCTCTGATTTTCTTAAAGAGATCTCTAGTCTTTCCCATTCTGTTCTTTTCCTCTATTTCTTTGCATTGATTGCTGAAGAAGTCTTTTTTTTTTTTTAATCTCTTCTTGCTATTCTTTGGAACTCTTCATTCAGATGCCTATATCTTTCCTTTTCTCCTTTGCTTTTTGCCTCTCTTCTTTCCACAGCTATTTGTAAGGCCTCCCCAGACAGCCATTTTTTTTTTTTTTTTTTTTGTATTTCTTTTCCATGGGGATGGTCTTGATCTCTGTCTCCCATACAATGACATGAACCTCCATCCATAGTTCATCAGGCACTCTATCTATCAGATGTAGGCCCTTAAATCTATTTCTCACTTCCACTGTATAATGTTAAGGGATTTGATTTAGGTCATACCTGAATGGTCTAGCAGTTTTCCCTACTTTCTTCAATTTAAGTCTGAATTTGTAATGATCTGAGCCACAGTCAGCTCCTGGTCTTGTTTTTGTTGACTGTATAGAGCTTCTCCGTCTTTGGCTGCATAGAATATAATCAATCTGATTTTGATGTTGACCATCTGGTGATGTCCATGTGTAGAGTCTTCTCTTCTGTTGTTGGAAGAGGGTGTTTGCCATGACCAGTGCATTTTCTTGGCAAAACTCTATTAGTCTTTGCCCTGCTTCTTTCTCCATTCCAAGACCAAATTTGCCTGTTCGTCCAGATGTTTCTTGACTTCCTACTTTTGCAGTCCAGTCCCCTATAATGAAAAGAACATCTTTTTTAGGAGTTAGTTCTAAAAGGTCTTGTAGGTCTTCATAAAACCGTTTAACTTCAGCTTCTTCAGCATTACTGGTTGGGACATAGACTTGGATCACTGTGATATTGAATGGTTTGCCTTGAAAATGAACAGAGATCATTAAGTCTTTCTTTGAGATTGCATCCAAGTACTGCATTTCGGACTCTCTTGTTGACCTTGATGGCTACTCCATTTCTGCTGAGGGATTCCTGCCAGCAGTAGTAGATATAATGTTCATCTGAGTTAAATTCATCCATTCCAGTTCATTTTAGTTTGCTGATTCCTAGAATGTTGACGTTCACCCTTGCCATCTCTTGTCTGACCACTTCCAGTTTGCCTTGATTCATGGACCTGACATTCCAGGTTCCTATGCAATATTGCTCTTTACAGCATTGGACCTTGCTTCTATCACCAGTCACAAGCACAACTGGGTATGGTTTTTGCTTTGGCTCCATCCCTTCCTACGAGATTCTCTGTGAATCATAGGAGACTCTTATCTCTTGTAGCTGCAGGACTATAATTACTGAAAATCAATAGCCAAGTCTCATCAATGAATAGCTGAATTTCAAAGCAAGTTGAACTCCCACCCTTGCAGGGCATCCATTGTTAAAGTGAGGGCAATGAGTGGGAAGACTATGACACTGTAAATTAGAATGCAATGTGTGGGAAGACCGTGTTGAAGCTCAGCACACTGAGCCCCTGAATTCTGGTAACTCATCTTTTAACATGCTTGTGTGCACGACCTACTGAAACATCAAGGTCTGGAGAAAAGAAAGATTTGTTGTAAGGCCACGCAAGGAGATATGATGTTTATATCCTAAAAAGTCTCAAACTCACCAAAGGATTTAGTAAAGTGCTTATAAAAGCCAAGGAGGAAACAGCATCTGTAATCAGCTTGTGTCCAATTTTCTGATTGGGTGATGGTGAGGGAACAGGATAGTGTCAGAGGGATTAACATTATCAGTCTTTAGGCTCCAAGAGGCCTAGAGCTGCTTGCTCATAATCATCAAGTAGTTAACATCTTTCATTTGTGGGGAGGAAGATTTTTTTGTTTTTTAATATATGTATCTGCAGAGCTACTCAGAATGGTAAGAGAGCTGATCTTAAATCTTATCACCACACACACAGAAATAGTCATCATGTGAGGTGATATAAGTACTATTGTAGTAATTATTTCACAGTATATATGTCTGTGTGTGTGTATGTGTGTGTCACAGTTTATCATGTGTATGCCTTAAACTTACTAATATTTTATGTAAATTTGCTGTTGCTGTTCAGTTTCTCAGAACTGTCTGACTTTGAGACTCTATGGACTTCAGCATGCCTGGTTTCCCTGTTCTTCACCACCTCCCAGAGCTTGCTCAAATTAGCATCCATTGACTCGGTGATACCATCAGACCATCTCATCCTCTGATGCCCCCATCTCTTCCTTCCTTCAATCTTTCCCAGCATCAAGGCCTTTTCTAAGAAATCAGTTCTTTGCATAAGGTGGCCAAAGTATTGGAGCTTCAGCTCCAGCATCAGCCCTTCCAATGAATATTCAGGATTAATTTACTTTATGATTGATGAATTTGATATCCTTACAGTCCAAGAGACTTTCCAAAGTTTTCTCCAACACCACAGTTCAAATGCATCAATTCTACAGCACTTAGCCTTCTTCATGGCCCAAGTCTCACATCCATACATGACAAATGGAAAAACCATAGCGTTGACTAAACGGACTTTGGTTCAAAGCAGTGTCTCTGCTTTTGAATATACTGTCCAGCCTTGTCATCACTTTCCTTCCAAGGAGCAAGCTTCTTTTAATTTCATGGCTGCAGTCAGCATCTGCAGTGATTTTCAAGCCCCCCAAAATAAAGTCTGTCACTTTTTCCATTGTTTCCCCACTTATTTGCCATGAAGAGATGATACTGGATGCCTATCATCTCCATTTTTTGAATGTTGAGTTTTAAATCAACTTTTTCACTCTCCCCTTTCACCTTCATGAAGAGGCTCTTTGCTTTCTGCCATAAGGGTGGTGTCATCTGCATATGTGAGGTTATTGATATTTCTCCCAGTAATCTTGATTTCAGCTTGTCCTTCATCCAGCCTGGCATTTCTCATGATGTATTCTGTATATGAGTTAAATAAGCAGGGTGACAGTATACAATCTTGACAGACTACTTACCCAATTTGGAAACAGTCCATTGTTCCATGTCTGATTCTAATTGTTGCTTCCTGATCTGCACACAGATTTCTCTTGTATTTCCATCTCTTGAAGAATTTTCCCGTTTGTTGTGATCCAGACAATAAAAGGCTTTGGCATAGTCAGTGAAGCAGAAATAGACATTTTTCTGAAATTGTCTTGCTCTTTCTATGATCCAATGGATGTTGGAAATTTGATCTCTGGTTCCTCTGCTTTTTCTAAAAACAGCTTGAACATCTGGAATTTCTCGTTTCCTGTACCACTGAAGCCTAGCCTGGTGAATTTTGAGCACTCCTTTGCTAGTGTGGGAGATGACAGTTATTGTGCAGTAGTTGAATATTCTTTGGCATTGCTTTTCTTTGGGATTGGAATGAAAACTGACCTTTTCCAGTCCTAGGCCACTGCTGAGTTTTCCAAATGTGCTTGCATATTAGATGCTTTCACAGCATCATATTGACACTTTCACAGCATAATCTTTTAAGATTTTGAATAGCTCAGCTGTAATTCCATCACCTTCACCAGCTTTGTTCATAGTGATGCTTCCTAAGGCCTACTTTACTTAGCACTCAAGGACCGTTGACTCGTGATGTTTGATCACACCACTGTGGTTATCTGGATGATTATGATCTTTTTTGTATTGTTCTTTATATCAATTACATTTCAATAAACGAGGGAAAAAGAGTTCATTACCTTGGTGGGAGTGGAGGGGACTCAGGAAATGTGCATTGAAATGCAACTGTGCATTCCAAATAATAATAAATACTATTATCTAGGTACTTTAGAGAGGTACTAAATCAGAGGATATGGGTGAGGGTGTGTTTCTCCCTACTCAAGGCCCCATGGGGTCCTGCTAAGTTATATTCTTTGTCAAAGGAAGAAATCTCCCAATGCTACTCCAGTGATCTCTGCCGCTCCTCTCCATCTCCATCGGAAGGGATTAGTCTTGTGTTTACTGAGGAAACCATAATGGCCTCCCTTCAGGCAACTCTCATGTGCAAGACACTGCTGAGTCTCCTCAGGATGCCCACTCCCACCACTCCTCTTCTGTTGCACATTTAACTAGACTCAATACCCACAGGCTCCTAAATGTAAGGAAAATAAGGAGATGCATTATACTCCAAAATAGCTACTTGAATTCTCTAATTTCTAGATAGAAATCTGGGGAATGTGAGATGGATATTGATAAATGCAATATTTCCTGCCATAACTAAATAAATTAAGGATTTCACAGTTATCAGTGACTGCATCTCTGAAGCCCTCTATGTGAGCAAGTGTCCTCAGGACACTTAGGAAGGAAAGAATACTTGCTTCCAGCAGCCCTCAGACTGAAGCCACTCTATACAATGAGATTTGAGGAAACTCAAGATGTGAAAACACAGAAAACTGGCCCTCCATAGCTGAGGTGCATATTGAATAAATGATTTCAGTGAGCTTAGACTCTTGCATCTTCCCATATATAGAAAAATTCTAAATTCCTTGAGTCAAGAGATCTGGTTCTCATTTAATTTATAATAACATTTAAGTGTTCAGACTACCTGCCCTTTGTTGCAAAACTCCTATATATCCTGTCTTCCCACCTCGCTACATCAGACCAGTTCTCTCCAGTCACTTGAGATACTGTCTCCTGGACTTGAAATCCTAAAAATTCCCATCAATTAAAACAGTTCTCAACATTTAGGTTGTGAGTGTTTTTTTAATATTCACAAGGGTGAGGGTTACTTGTGAAAAGTTAACTGTGAAAGGAACATAAAGTCAGATCAGGCCAGAAGTATATACATGGGCCCACTCAGTGGAGACTGAATTTAATATTCAGTTTATATAAATGCAAGACCCCATAGAGTCTTCCTAGAAGAGGCCTTCCCCCACATTCTCTGGTTTAAGTCCTCTATGAAATCCTTAGATAATAATATTTGATGTTCATTTCCTGAGTTGTTTTACAGATGGAAAAAACTCTCACCTCTCCCACAAATTGAAGATGTTAACTACTTGATGACCTGGAGCACATAGCCCCAGGCCTCCTAGAGTCTAAAACTGATAATGCTAACCCCTGTGATACAACCCTGTCCACTCACAATCAGACAGTCAGAGAACTGTGCACAATCTAATCACATGCCTTATAATATGACCCTCCCACCACCACCAATGGGCCTTTAAAAAGTGTTTTGCCAAAACACTCCAGAGAGTTTGGGGCTTTTAGAGTGTGACCTACTTGTCTCCTTGCATGGCCCTGAAATAAAATTTTATCTGCTCCAAACTCCTACATTTCAGTTTGTTTGGCTTCACTATGTGTTGGGTATATGCACTCTTGTTAACACTTAAAGAGGGCTCTAGTTTAGTTTGCTGGTTGACAGAAATATGGCCAAAAGGTGATGTTCAGTGAATTGGAAATGCCAGAGTTGCCTTGGTTTANTTCACTATGTGTTGGGTATATGCACTCTTGTTAACACTTAAAGAGGGCTCTAGTTTAGTTTGCTGGTTGACAGAAATATGGCCAAAAGGTGATGTTCAGTGAATTGGAAATGCCAGAGTTACCTTGGTTTACTAAAGAAGGGATCTGGATTCAGAGACTTTTAGAAATGAGGATCTTAGAGTGGATTTGTCATTAGAGACCTGTTCACCACCCGAGAGGGTCCAGAAGACAGACCTTTCAACACAATTGTGAGAGATAAATTTGCTGGGAGCCCAAGCACTTTTGAAGAACTCCATAATCACTCTTCTCTGTAGGACAGAACACAGTGGGGAACTACTGTGGCTTATTTGGTTGCCATAAATATACCGAGAGTAATAGGTTCTCAAAGTGGCAGAAACCAACTGTGACACCCAACCACCCAAGGCATCAAACAGTGGTTATCACAATGGGGAGCAGAGTTGAAGCAGCAATAAGAATAGTCTGATTTCCAAAAACTTATGATGTCTAGTTGATTATGGTGTTCCTATATAGAAATAGATAGGAAGCCTACAAAATTGTTAACCTGATCTGCATAAGCAGAAAAATTCTAGGTCATGTGAACAAAAGTCTAACCTGAATAAATCATAAAAACAGACAGGCATAATCTTTCAGTTAATTCTTAGACTTCAGTCAGTTTATAGTCTCATGAATAAAAAGGAGGCCAAGTTCCCTTGAGGAAGAAATCAAGCACACTACTGAAAATTTATAATGTTTCCCATTCTTCCCAAATAGACATATGGCCTTTTACTAGAGTAACTAAGTACAGCATTGGGGAAAAGGAAATAATCAGACTCGCCAGTACCAACAGACACTAGCTTTGAACTGACACTGAGTCCAGGAAATAAAAAATGTCACCGACCTCCAATCAAAGTAAAGCTTTATTAAATAAGATGATCAATAAATTTTAGTTCAAGTGTATCTTATAGTGGATCCACTAGGTCCAAGAACCCATCCTGTGGATGCTGTTTGGAGCTTTTGTCAGGTTCCTATATGTGAATCGCAGCTCAGGCCCATAGGAATTGAGTCAAAACCTCATTCTCCACTGCTCTCATTTTGAGGACTAGCTCTTGGCTGCTATTTACTGAGTCTTAGTAGAGCCACCAGGTGACTACATGACTCAGCTGACCATCACAGGCTAGATGTTATCTGACCCAACAGTTCATAAATTTAGGGATGATGGCAGGCCTCTATCACAAAATGGAAGTAATATTTACAAATCAAGCTTGATCAGACCCTGAAGGCACAAGCAACCATGTGAAGAAGTGACCCAGAGGCCCATGGTCCCACTCCTATTACATTGCCTTTTCTCTCCAGCTTCACCTGGGGCCTCATGGGGAGCTCCACACAAGCAGCTGAAAGAGGAAAAAAGACTTGAGTCAGGATTATGGATGCACCTACATGATGTTCAGGTACCACCTGATTGAGGACAGTTGCAGCAGTGCCGGCCCTCTCTGGGAGTCCCTGGACAGTGGTGAGGGAAATGTTCTCAGGGGTCAAGACTTGGAATAGTGCAAATTTACTTTATTTTTAATCCACACGTATGATCATAGCACATAATTAACTAGATACAAGGGATTCCCTGGTGGCTCAGATGGCAAAGAATCCACCTGCAAGTTAGGAGTCCTGGATTTGATCTCTGGGTAGGGAAAATTCCCTGGAGAAGGAAATGACAACCCACTCCAGTGTGCTTGCCTGGGAATTCCCATGGACAGAGGAACCTAGCAGGCTATAGTTCATAGGATTGCACAGAGTCAGATATGACTGAGTGACTAAGCATGCATACAACTATTAAACATATATATAAAGATATGTTATATATGCCAATATACTCGGTTTGATAATATTGTATTTAGAATGTTTGCATTTACAATAATGACTAAAATTGAAGTAGATGTTCTTTTCTTCCATGATACTTACCAGATTTTAATACTTAGATTATACTCTCTTCATGGAGGCCTTCCCTGGTAGCTCAGTTGGTAAAAAATGCATCTGCAATGCAAGAGACCCCTGTACCATGTAAGGAAGATTTGTGGGAGAAGGGATAGGCTACCCACTCCAGAATTCTTGGGCTTCCCTCTTGGCTCAGCTGGCAAAGACTACACCTGCAATGCGGGTGAACTGGGAGAATTACATGGACAGAGGTGCTGGAGGGCTGCAGTCCATGAGTATAATATAGGTTTCCAAATTTATCAATTTAATGTAACTATGGAATTCTCCAGGCAAGAATACTGGAGCGGATAACCATAAACATCCCCAGGGGATCTTTTCAGTTCTTCACCCTTATAAGCAGATTTCTTATTGNGTACCACCTGATTGAGGACAGTTGCAGCAGTGCCGGCCCTCTCTGGGAGTCCCTGGACAGTGGTGAGGGAAATGTTCTCAGGGGTCAAGACTTGGAATAGTGCAAATTTACTTTATTTTTAATCCACACGTATGATCATAGCACATAATTAACTAGATACAAGGGATTCCCTGGTGGCTCAGATGGCAAAGAATCCACCTGCAAGTTAGGAGTCCTGGATTTGATCTCTGGGTAGGGAAAATTCCCTGGAGAAGGAAATGACAACCCACTCCAGTGTGCTTGCCTGGGAATTCCCATGGACAGAGGAACCTAGCAGGCTATAGTTCATAGAATTGCACAGAGTCAGATATGACTGAGTGACTAAGCATGCATACAACTATTAAACATATATATAAAGATATGTTATATATGCCAATATACTCGGTTTGATAATATTGTATTTAGAATGTTTGCATTTACAATAATGACTAAAATTGAAGTAGATGTTCTTTTCTTCCATGATACTTACCAGATTTTAATACTTAGATTATACTCTCTTCATGGAGGCCTTCCCTGGTAGCTCAGTTGGTAAAAAATGCATCTGCAATGCAAGAGACCCCTGTACCATGTAAGGAAGATTTGTGGGAGAAGGGATAGGCTACCCACTCCAGAATTCTTGGGCTTCCCTCTTGGCTCAGCTGGCAAAGACTACACCTGCAATGCGGGTGAACTGGGAGAATTACATGGACAGAGGTGCTGGAGGGCTGCAGTCCATGAGTATAATATAGGTTTCCAAATTTATCAATTTAATGTAACTATGGAATTCTCCAGGCAAGAATACTGGAGCGGATAACCATAAACATCCCCAGGGGATCTTTTCAGTTCTTCACCCTTATAAGCAGATTTCTTATTGTCTGAGCCACCAGGGAAGGCCCAGATTATTTTAACTTTATAATTTCTGTCATATCCTTAACTATGTCTTTATTTTCATTCTGAATTTTAATTGAACATTCTCATCTTTTAAATTTTTATTCGATTTAAGTGTGATATAAATCTCTTTTTGTTCCTTTATTTTTATTCATACATTCATTATACTTATATTTTAAAATTAGTTATGCAAAAAAGTTTTTATCTGTTGATTCTTCTTAAGGTTTATTTTCCACTGTAATCTCTGCTATTTTACTTATATTATTTATTCTATTTTTCCATTCCATTTCTTTGTTCTTGTATAGTTGCTGAACTATTCATTTCCAACCATTTTTGTTATTTGATAAAATGACTTACAACCTATTCTTAATTTTTTTAAATACCATTTTCAATGTTTTCTGCTAATATTGATACATTGTTTTATTATGCATTTCTAAGTGTTCCTTAGGTTTCCATTATGTGATCTTCTGTGAATCATGACTTATTTCAAGTATACTATTAAACTTTCACTTTATGAAGGAGTCCTCAGGCTTAGAAAAGGGGATAAAGACCTCAAAGGCCTCAGACCTAGATAAAGAAAATAACAACATCAAGGGCCCTTGCTGAACCACCTGACTTCGGGGATGACAAAATTGAACTTTAAGTCCCACCCCAATCCTGCAGGCAGCTGGGGACCCTACACCTCCGGCCCTCTACTCCTGTTCATCAGAAAACTGCTATCTTAGCTAAAGACCACCCAGAATACGCCGCCTGCATAAGTCTTCCCGTGTGGCTTCTGCAAAACCTCCCCTTAAATAGGAAGCCTCCCTGATCCCTCATGTGCTCAGCCTGGTCTTTAAACCCAATGTCACTCCTCCTTGCCCGAATAAAGGTATCCTGTCTCCGTTGAGGTCTTCTTCTTTTCTTCATTGCCTTGTCTAGAACTAGACCTTACACTTTACACTTGAAGTCTTCATTATATATATATACTTAATTTTAATTTATATTATTCTTTCACTATTTATAGAAACTTTACATATAAATACAAATATACTTCTATGTTTTTTAAAATGCTCATTTTTTTTTTAAGATTCTACAACTCTTTTTAGTTCTTTAAAATTCATCAGTCTCACACCACACAACAGAAAAGTGATTTATCCTGAACTAAAGGCATTGGCTTATTTAAAACAGAATAATTCTCTCAAATTTTCTTAAAATCAGAAACACTCAGGATTTGAAGCCATCTCCTAGATCACCTGTAACATTTGAAATCCTTCCATAGGAAACTATAGGATCTTTGTCTGACCATTTCAGTTATGGGCACCAGATGACTTCTATTCACGGATTCAAATTGTTTGAAGAATCATCCTCATCCAGAAATCTGTCTCCAGGGAGATCCAAAGAGTAGCATATATTACTCTTAGCTCTAGTCTGAATAAAGTCATTTCTACATCTTAACAAATGTATTTTATATTTTATGCAAAAAGTCTTAATGACATAGATAACCATGATGGTGTGGTCACTCACAAGAGCTGGACATCCTCGAGTGTAAATGTAAATGAGTCTTAGGAAGCATTATCGGAGAAGGCAATGGCCACCCACTTCAGTACTCTTGCCTGGAAAATCCCATGGATGGAGGAGCCTGGTAGGCTGTAGTCAATGGGGTGGCTAAGAGTCGGGCACGACTGAGTGACTTCACTTTCACTTTTCACTTTCATGCATTGGAGAAGGAAATGGCAACCCACTCCAGTGTTCTTGCCTGGAGAATCCCAGGGATGGGGGAGCCTGGTGGGCTGCCATCTATGGGGTTGCACAGAGTCGGAGACGACTGATGCGACTTAGCAGTGGTAGTAGCAGTAGGAAGTATCATACAAAGCCAGTAGAGATAATGGAATTCCTGCTGAGCTACTTAAAATCTTAAAAGATGGTGCTATTAAAGTGTTACTCTCAGTATGTCAGCAAATTTGGAAGACTCAGCAGTGGCCACATGACGGGTTAAGGTCAGCTTTTATTTCAATTCTAAAGAAGGGTAATGCCAAAGAATGTTCAAACTGCTGTATAATTGCATTTATGTAACATGCTAGCAAAGTAATGTTCAAAATCTGTCAAGCTAAGCTCCTGCAGTATGTGAATCAAGAACTACCATATGTACAAACTGGGTTAAGAAAAAGCAGAAGAACCAGAGATAAAACTGCCAATATTCATTTGATCATGGAGAAAGCAAGAGGATTCCAGAAAAATCATCTATTTTTGCTTCATTGACTACACTGAAGCCTTTGACTGTGTGAATCAAAACAAACAGTGCAAAATTCTTAAAGAAACTAGAGTATCAGAACACCCTGCCTGTCTCCTGAGAAACCTACGTGCAGGTCAAGAAGCAACCCTAACTGACATTGAATAACTGACTGGTTCCAAATTAGAAAATGAGTATACTGTCACCCTGCTTGTTTAGCTTATATCTAGGGTATAGAACTCTATTCTATGGGTTTATGAGGTTTCCATCCAATACTGTTGAGGACCTGCTGGGTGGGAAATGAGTATTTAGATACCTTACAACACTGATTTTTTAGTCAAGATTGGGCTGTGAGGATGAACAATTCAAGTTTCCATATTCTTTTCAGCTTTCTCAGTTGAGCCTCTGTTGTTCATCACTTCAAATTTAGCTTCTCCAGATGATGGGACTGTTACGTTGAAGGCATCACACTATAGGACATCACTTCTTATGCACATTTTCAAATGATGGAGTACTCACATAGGTACTAATTAACCTGTTGTAGGTAAGATAAACTTGTATTTTGATTCCCATAAACCCAGCTTTAACTGCTTCCCATTAATTGTAACTTTAAAAGAATGTTGTCAAAAGAAGTAAAGCACGTTTTCCAGGAGTTGCTTCAGTTATGCGATTGATTGGCAGTCAATTTTTACCTGCAGCTCCAATTTTAGACACATCTTGTGCAAATAGCTGGGGCCACTGACCATGCCACTTAGTCCTGATTTGACTGGAAGCCAAGCCCAGCCACAGCTATCACTCAAACCTGGAGAATGGTAGGAAGATATATATGAACACTAAAGTGCTTAAAATATATGAGTACAGCCTAAAAAGAAATCCAGGTAAATCACAAAGATATACTGATAGGTGAGAGATGTCTTTGATATTTCAGGCATGCAAAACATAAACTTCAATATAGAACTTCAATTTCTAAAACTTCCACAAATGAAATCAGAGTGCCTGGAAATAATATAGGGTCTCAAGCTTCATCCAAAGAGACTGTGAGTCAGTAGGTGCTGAGCAATGAAGTGCAAAATTGTGGCACTGTAGAGGACTCTTGAGAGTCCATTGGACTGCAAGAAGATCAAATCAGTCAATCCAAATGGAAATCAACCTTGACTATTCATTGGGAGGATTAATACTGAAGTTAAAGTTCCAATACTTTGGCCAACTGATAAGAAGAGCCAACTCATTGGAAAAGACCCTGATTCTAGGAATGACTGAGGGCAGAAGAAGGAGATAACAGAGGATAAGATGGCTAGATAGCATCACTGACTCAATGGAGATGAATTTGAACAAATTCCAGGAGATAATAAAGGACAAGGAAGCTTGGTGAGCTGCAGTCCATGGGGTTCCAAACAGTCAGACATGACTTAGCTACTAAACAGTAACACTGACATAAATCAAATGTTATCTGCATAGTAAATACTGGTGAAATACATTGATGGTTTATTAGTAACTTGTAGTCTGTGCAAAAAAAAGTGGGGGTCATGCAAGCACTTTTGAAGTAAAACACTTTTACATAAAGTGGTAGCATTTTATTAACAGAAATACCTCATAGAGCCGGCTTCCTGGATGGCTAAGTAGTAAAGAATCGACTTGCCAGTGAAGAGACAGGATCGGATCCCCAGCTCACAAAGATCCCCTGGAGAAGAAAGTGGCATACCACTCTAGTGTTTTTGCTTGGGATAGCCTACTCACAGAGGAATCTGGTGGGATACAGACCATTATATACCTAAGGAGTCGGAAATGTCTTAGCAACTAAGCAACAACGTAGAGCATCTCCCAAGGTAATATTTTTTCAGTATAGGATCTGTCTGGAGAAGTTCTATATGGTAAGCAAAAACAAGACCGAAAGCTGACTATGGTTCAGATCATGAACCAATATTGCCAAATTTAGACTTAAATTGAAGAAAGTAGGGAAAACCGCTAGACCATTCAGGTATGACCTAAACCAAGTCCTTTATGATTATACAGTGGAAGTGAGAAATAGAGTCAAAGGATTATTTCTGATAGAGTGCCTGGAAAACTATGGATGTAGGTTCATGACATGGTACAGGATGCAGTGATCAAGACCATCCTCAAGAAAAAGAAATGCAAAAGACAAAATGGTTGTCTGAAGAAGCCTTACAAATAGCTGTGAAAAGAAGAGAGGCAAAAAGCAAAGGAGAAAAGGAAAAATATACCCATTTGAATGCAGAGTTCAAAGAATAGCAAGGAGAGATAAGAAAGCCTTCCTCAGTGGTCAATGCAAATAAATAGAGGAAAACAATAGGTTGGGAAAGACTAGGGATCTCTTCAAGAAAATTAGAGTTACCAAGGGAAAGTTTTATGCAAAGATGGGCACAATAAGAAAAAACAAAAACAAAAACAAAAACAATGTGGTATGGACCTAACAGAAGCAGAAGATATGAAGAAAAAGTGTCAAGAATACACAGAACTATAAAAAATAAATAAATAAAAAGATCTTCATGAACCAGCACCATGATTGTGTGATCACTCATCTAGAGCCAGACATTCCGGATTGTGAAGTCAAGTGGGCCTTAGGAAAAATCACTACAAACAAAGCTAGTGGAGGTGATAGGATTCCAGCTGAGCTATTTCAAATTTTAAAAGATGATGCTGTGAAAGTGCTGCACTCAATATGCCAGCAAATAAAGAAAATTCATCAGTGGCCACAGAACTGGTAAAGGTGAGTTTTCATTCCAATCCTGAAGAAAGGCAATGCCAAACAATGTTTAAACTACCACACAATTGTATTCATCTCACACACTAGCAAAATAATAACTCAAAATTCTCCAAGCCAGGCTTCAACAGTACATGAACTGGAACTTCTAGATGTTCAATCTGATTTTAGAAAAGGCAGAGATCCAGAGATCAAATTGCCAACATTTGCTGGATCATTAAAAAACAAACAAACAAACAAACAAGAGAGTTCCAGAAAAATATCTGCTTCTGCTTTATTGAATATGCCAAAGCCTTTGACTGTGTGGCTCAGAACAAACTGTGGAAAATTCTTCAAGTGATGGGAATACCAGGCCACCTGACCTGCTTCTTGAGAAATCTATATGCAAGTCAAGAAGCAACACCAGACTGGTTCCAAATTTGGAAAAGAGTATGTAAAAGGCTGTATATTTTCACCCTGTTTATTTAACTTATATGCAGAGTACATCATGTAAAATGCTGGGCTGGATGAAACACAAACTGGAATCAAGATTGCTAGGAGAAATGTTAATAACCTCAGATATGCAGAGACACCACACTTATGGCAGAAAGCGAAGAAGAACTAAGAGTCTCTTGATGAAAGAGAAAGAAAAGAGTGAAAATATTGGCTTAAAATTCAACATTTAAAAGACAAGGATCATGGCGTCCAGTCCCATCATTTCATGGCAAATAAGTGGGGAAACAGAAACAGTGATAGACTTTATTTGGGGAGGGGCTCCAAAATCACTGCAGGTGATGACTGCAGCCATGAAATTAAAAGATACTTGCTCCTTGGAAGAAAAGCTATGACCAACCTAGACAACATATTGAAAAGCAGAGACATTACTTTTCTGACAAAGGTCCATCTAGTTAAACCTTTTTTTTTTTTTCCCCCCAGTAGTCATGTATGTATGTGAGAGCTGGACTATAAAGAAAGCTGAGTGCTGAAGAATTGATGCTTTTGAACTACGGTGTTGGAGACAACTCTGGAGAGTCCCTTGTACTGCAAGGAGGTCAAACCAGTCGATCCTAAAGAAAATCAAGGCTGAATATTCATTGGAAGTACTGATGTTGAAGCTGAAGCTCCGATATTTTGATCACTTGATGTGAAGAACTGACTCATTGGAAAAGACTTTGATGCTGGGAGACTGAAGGAAGAGAAGAAGGCGACAGCAGATGAGATGGTTGAATGACATCACCAACACCGTGGACATGAGTTTGAGCAAGCTCCAGGAGTTGGTGATGGACAGGGAATACTGGCACTACAGTCCATTGAGTCCTAAAGAGTTGGGCACAACTGAATGCCTGAACCGAACTGAGACTCTGTTGGGTTCTTGGTTCAAACATGGCAGTATATTATAAACTCTCAATGTATCTTTTAGCCAATGTTTATATAGGGATGCTTTTAAGGTTTAAACAATATTAAATGTTTCATACCAAAATGCTATGTAGCATGCAAACAAATGAAGTTAGACTCCAGTTTACACCATATACAAGAATTAATTCAAAATGGAACAAAAACTTAAATGCATAATTTGAAACTATAAAACTCTTCCAAGAAAACATAGATGAAAATATTTACAATGTTGGATTTGGTGATATTTTCTTGAATATTACACTGAAACACAGGCAGAAAAGAAACAAAGTAAACTAGATTTATGAAAATTAAAAAGAGAACTTTTTACATTAAATAACATTGTCAAGGGAGAAAAATATATGCCACAGAATAGAGAAAATATTTGTATATTGTATAACCAAGGGATTAACGCCCAGATTATATAAACTGTGGTATTGGAGAAGACTCTTGAGATTCCCTTGGACTGCTACTAAATTAAATCAGCCAATCTTAAAGGAAATCAACTCTGAATCTTCATTTGAGGGACTGATGCTGAAGCTGAAGCTCCAACACTTTGGCTACTTGATGTAAAGAGCCAACTCATTGGAAAAGACCATGATGTTGAGAAAGATTGAAGGCAGGATGAGAAGGGGATGACAGGATGAGATGGTTGGATGGCATCACTGACTCAACAGACATGATTTTAAGCAAACTCTGGAAGATGCAGAAGGACAGAGAAGACTGGAGTGCTTCAGTCCATGGAATCACAAAGAGTTGGACATGGCTTAGGGACTGAACAACAATAGCAATATATATACCACATTTTTATGCATTCATCTGTCCATGAACATTTATGTTGCTTCTATGTCCTGGCTATTATTTTAAATAGTGTTGCAATGAACAGTGATGTGGATGTGTCTTTTTGAATTATGTTTTTCTCAGGATATATGCCCAGGAATGAAGTTGTAGTTCTTTTTTAGTTTTTTAAGGAACCTCCATAGTGTTCTCTATAGTGACTGTTACCAATTTACATTGTATTCTCTTTAATTGTGTCCAGCCCATATGTAGGCATGGTATAACTTTTATATCTATTAAAACTAGCACACTGGGATTTATGCTTAATCATTTTAGAAGATGATACATAACAATCATTTAAACAATATGTATAGAATTTAGGTTTTTTTTTTCCCAATTTGAATGAAATATGTCTATATATTATGTCTAACATGCTACAGGCTATTTTGTCTCATTTTATTTTATTTTATAATTTATAATATGCAAACATATGAGTTCACATACATATGAATCCTAACACTTTCTTCATGTTTTAATAAATTTCCTTTAAAATGACCCAGCAATCCCACTGTTGGGTATACACACCGAAGAAACCAGAATTGAAAAAGACACATGTACCCCAATGTTCATTGCAGCATTGTTTATAATTTCCAGGACATGGAAACAACCTAGATGCTCATCAGCAGATGAATGGATAAGAAAGCAGTGGTACATATACACAATGGAGTATTACTCAGCCCTTAAAAAGAATAAATTTGACTCAGTTCTAATGAGATGGATGAAACTGGAGCC
>SJYW01049644.1:137591-163914 GCA_006410735.1 Raphicerus campestris
AAAGTTTGCAGCTAAGAATAAGGAATTCCTAGCATTGTCATTGTCTATTTTAGAAACAATTACACATTCTCAACTAAGTAAGTTTAATTTTATTTTAATCTATTGTGCAGAATAGTACTCCTTACACATGGTAAAAAGTAAGTAGATGAACAATGAAACAGAGGGAAAATTATGCCTTCCTCTTTATATATATATATAAAAAAAAACCCTGCTAAAGCTAAATAGATTCTTAAAAATATAACTATTAAATTAACTTTTAAGCTTATCATAGCCTGTTACAAATATTTGAAAATACTCTCATTTATAAATAACATAGTATATACAGCATATATTAAAAAAAATGTGATAGCCCTACATAAAAAAAACAATATCAACAAAAGTTCAAACAAAAACACTATAANCTTAAAAATATAACTATTAAATTAACTTTTAAGCTTATCATAGCCTGTTACAAATATTTGAAAATACTCTCATTTATAAATAACATAGTATATACAGCATATATTAAAAAAAATGTGATAGCCCTACATAAAAAAAACAATATCAACAAAAGTTCAAACAAAAAAACTATAAAATTATACAAAAAGACAGTAAATAACTAATAAATAGAGATGAATAAAAGGTTATTCCATATACTTGAATTGAAAATATAATTAAAACTTTACAATGTAAATATAAAAATGCATTATTTAATTGAATATAAACAAAACCAGTGGGCTGCCCACATTCTACTGGGGAAGATAACACAGTTGATTGGTCACTCGGAATCACTTTGGGGTGCTGCCACACCTGGAAAGACATTTACTATGAAAGTAAATGGAATAAGCAGAATACAACTTGTGCATATAGAAAAATGTCATTAATAAAGATATATTTATCAAAAACAATTATCTAGGGCTGAAATAAATCTAACACCAGATTTTAAGAAAAGGTAATATATAATTTTTTTTTAATTTTAAAAATTCCTTAAAATAGAAAGGGGCATATTCTAGAAGTTGTGAGATAACATTTAGTTAAAAGAAGCAAGCAAATATCTCTAATTGCTATCTTTAATTTTTTTAAATTTATTTATTTTAATTGGAGGCTAATTGCTTTACAATGTTGTATTGGTTTTGCCACACATCAGCATGTGTAAACAGGAAATTCGAATGGGTCANTTTTAATTTTAAAAATTCCTTAAAATAGAAAGGGGCATATTCTAGAAGTTGTGAGATAACTTTTAGTTAAAAGAAACAAGTAAATATCTCTAATTGCTATCTTTAATTTTTTTAAATTTATTTATTTTAATTGGAGGCTAATTACTTTACAGTGTTGTATTGGTTTTGCCACACATCAGCATGTGTAAACAGGAAATTTGAATGGGTTATATGTTTATTTTTTCCTCATATGTTTATCACAGCCTCCAGGCTTTAATTTCAAGATTCTATGTTACATAATGAGACTTTAACTTGTCATGCATTACAGTTTCAGAGACAACTTTATATTAGAAGAATTTGTGTATATGTCCAGGGTTTTCTAACAACCTGATCACCTTTGTAAATTTGTTTCTATATCTAAAGAAATGGAAGTTTCAAGCCAAAAAAGAGTGACTTCTCAGAATACATGAAAATTTCATCTTCTTTGCCAAATATTTATTTTGTTATTCAGGTGATAAAGAAACTGTCTGCCATGAAGGAGACCCGGGTTTGATCCCTAGGTTGGGAATATCCCCTGGAGAAGGGAATGGTTACCCACTCCAATATTCTTCCCTGGAGAATTCCGAGGAGCCTAGCAGGCTACAGTCCATGGGGGTCACAAAGAGTTGGACACCACTGAGCAACACACACACACACACACACACACACACACACACACACACACATTATACCAGATACAAATGTAAAACAATTTAAAGGGACAAAGTTAAATAAGTCTCAAACTCTAGTAATAAGTGAAGTGAAGTGAAGTCGCTCAGTCGTGTCCAACTCTTTGCGATCCCATAAACTGTAGCTCCTCTGTCCATGGGATTTTCCAAGCAACAGTACTGGAGTGGATTGCCATTTCCTTCTCCAGGGGAACTTCCATCCAAATACATGGCACAAATAAATCAAGAAACAAGCAAGCAACAATTTTGTCATTGTATTTCAGGGAAATTTCTTTGGAATTTTCTGAGTTCTGCCAAAGAACACACCATGTGAGGTAGTGCAATCCTCACTGATCTTGAATCAATGGCTTCTTTTTATTAATTCCAATCATTGTAGATAATATTTTTGAAAAACAATGAAAATGAAAGTTAAAATATTGAAAACTCCTGTTTTTAATTCTACAACAAATATAAACTTACTTTGTCATAACTTCTAGATAATTTCTAGATTTTCATATAATTTTCTAACTGTTTACTCTGAATATTTTTCTTCTTCAATCATGGACTAGGAACGAAGTTTGATGAATTGGATTCCTTGCTAGTTCACACAGTTAAGAGTCTGCCAGGACTGCAGGGGACCTGAGTTGGGTAGATCCCCAGAAGAAGGTAATAGCAACCCACTCCCAGTATTCTTGCTTGGAGAATTCCAAGGACTGAGAAGCTTGGCAGTCTGTGGCTCTGCCGAAAAAACCCCATGGGATTGCCAAGGGTCGGACATGACTGAGTGACTAATACATTCACTTTCAGATCCCTGTGCAGATCACATTGTGAAGAATAATGATGCTGGAAAATAGCCTTGACATAATTGCTAAAGTTTATATAATAAAGGTTTTATAGAGCTATTTATCACAGTGTTCCTTAAGGTAGGTCAATAGAATAATGCCAAACTAAATTTCAGTAGAATACATTTTATGAGATTAACTGATTATCCAAGGAAATGTCTCTTTAATGATATCCATTTAATCTAAGAATACATTTCAAGGTAGTCGAGAAATGTTTCACTACACATTACTTTAGAAAGTTGTCTATGAATACTATTTTTCCAAACTTACTACAGTAAGAATTGAAGAGCAGGTAGGTAGTTTAAGGTTATGTTTTCTCTAAAGATCTAGCTTCACGTAGATCAATATAGATTTTCAAGCAATTAAAATAGGAAGTTTTAACATTCTTTTGAAAATCAAATAATATCCACCAAGAAGCATATTCCTAAATAGGTTAAATAGGTAGCCACTTCTTCAATTAATCGAATAAGGACTTAAGGGAAAGAATATGCTTTTGTTTTAAGGATACAGTTCAGATTTTCTCTAACAATTTGAAAATGATGATTGAAGAACTGAAATTCTTCACTGTTGAATTTTCAATGTTGAACTGGGTAACTTTTTATTAAAATTGCCTGTTGCAATCAAACCCACATAAAAGAAAACTGAATTAAACCTATAGATGTTGTTGTTAAATAATTTAACTCACTTGTGAACCTCAAGATGAATTATTTGATACATCTGCTCTCAGATAACTTATAGATTTTATATGGTTTATCACTTGTTGGAAAAATGCCAATTAAATATTGGATGACATCTGCCAAACTAAGTACTGTGGTTTAAATATACTTGATATTGNTTTCTACAGTGTTTTAATTGACCTGACAAGATATTTTAAGCTTTATTTCCATGGAAAAAATTGAAAATAATCACTTTATAAAAAAGTAGTATTCATAGTAAAAATTTCCGTCACCTTTAAGTTCTAGATAATACATTAATACTCCAGTTTCTGCCAAAGCAGGCGAAAAATGCTCCTAAAACTGAATCTCAAAATGAATGATAGAATTGAAGTAATTAATTNAAAAGTAGTATTCATAGTAAAAATTTCCGTCACCTTTAAGTTCTAGATAATACATTAGTACTCCAGTTTCTGCCAAAGCAGGCAAAAAATGCTCCTAAAACTGAATCTCAAAATGAATGATAGAATTGAAGTAATTAATTTTAAATGTTTTCAATAGACAATAATTGTTTTTAAAATGTTGAGTTAATGTTTTAGAAGTAGAAGGTGTTCAATGAAAGAAATTTGATCAAATATATTATTATTGAAATCTTTTTTTCTCTTTTAAAGCATGATCAATACAGAAAGTGACACGAGTCCAGTCTCTGTGTTTGCATATAAGCCTGATTAATTTTAATCAAAAACCAAGTATACAGGGCAAAATAAAACATTGTTTAAAATATAACTACATGCAATGCAAAAGAAATTACATTTAATTATATATTTCCTGAGGGAAACTAGCCCTGTATATGAATGGCAATATTCATTAACTATGTGAAATAAATTTATAAAAGGGATCCAGCAAGATATATTGTTTTTGTTTTCTAGAGCTGTTTAACTTGTCAAACCAGGAGAGTCTATAACATTTGCTTAGTGAAACTTGCTTTAGATTTTCAATTTTGTCTATCCATAGGCCGGAAATTTAAAGATTTATAGCAATTTGCATAATGAGTTACACTGTTTTCAATAAACGTTTTCCAAATTTATCTGAAGGCAAATTTCATAGGAGAGTACCAAAGTTCAGTGTGGAAAGTGAAAATCTAAAAGTCACCGTAAACAATCTGCAGCGAAAATTAAACCTCACTATCCTGCCATATCCTTTTCTTGGGTACCTTACTAAATAACTGATGGACATGAAATCCTGCCTGTTGTATAACTCCTAGTTTTTTCTTACTTGGAGTAACTATTTTGTCAGAAAATGGCCAGGGGCCCAAGACCAATATGCCTGAAGTCACAGAGTTAGATCATTAGTGTGCAACTTACCTGATTTTTCTCAACATGGCCAAACACGATAACAAATTTTTACGTAAAAATGACTTTAAGTGAGACCTGTTAAGTAGATAGCTGTGTGACACATTTATCTATATGTTCTGAACAAATTCTAGCATTATAACCATTGCATAAGAACTTTTTCAAGAAAGAGCCTTTCTGATTTAGTCAGTCCATGCTAAAGTTCTGCTTTGGCATTTTTAGAATTAAAGAATCCTGGGCAGAATGACTTGACTGTCACAGCCTCTCTGTCGTGGTAGAATATCAGATTTTTTCATCAGTATACTTTTCATGGCGGAAACATATTTACCTCTGTGTAACTGAATAATTCTTTGGTATTAACGTCACTTCATGAGGTATTTTTCATATGTGTTACATTGTGGTGAAAAAAATATATTAAAATTGGAAATTCAAAACAGTTGCACTTTCAGTTCAGTTCAGTTTAGTTCAGCCATTCAGTCGTCCCCAAACCTTTGCCACCCATGAACTGCAGCACACCAGGCCTCCCTATCCTTCACCAACTCCCAGAGTCCACCCAAACCCATGTTCATTGAGTTGATAATGCAAGCCAACTATCTCATCCTCTGTTGTCCTTTAATCCTCCTACCNTCATATGTGTTACATTGTGGTGAAAAAAATATATTAAAATTGGAAATTCAAAACAGTTGCACTTTCAGTTCAGTTCAGTTCAGTTCAGCCACTCAGTCGTCCCCAAACCTTTGCCACCCATGAACTGCAGCACACCAGGCCTCCCTATCCTTCACCAACTCCCAAAGTCCACCCAAACCCATGTTCATTGAGTTGATAATGCAAGCCAACTATCTCATCCTCTGTCGTCCTTTAATCCTCCTACCCTCTATCTTTCCAAGCATCAGGATCTTTTCAAATGAGTCAGCTCTTCACATCTTGTGGCCAAAGCATTGGACTTTCAGCTTCAACACCAGTCCTTCCAATGAACACCCAGGACCGGTCTCCTTTAAGACGGACTGTTTGGATCTCCTTGCAGTCCAAGGGACTCTCAAGAGTCTTTTCCAACACCACAGTTCAAAAGCATCAATTCCTCTCTGCTAAGCTTTCTTTATAGTCCAACTCTCACATCCATACATGACTACTGGAAAAACCTTAGCCTTGACTAGATGGACCTTTGTTGGCAAAGTAATGTCCCTGCTTTTAAATATGTTGTTTAGGTTGGTCATAACTTTCCTTCCAAGGAGTAGGCATCTTTCAATTTCATGGCTGCAATCACCATCTGCAGTGATTTTGGAGCCCCCCCCCAATAAAGTCAGTGACTGTTTCCATTGTTTCCCCATCTATTTGCCATGAAGTGATGAGGCCAGATGCCATGATCTTAGTTTTCTGAAAATTGAGTTTTAAACCAACTTTTTCACTATCTTATTTCACTTTCATCGGGAGGCTTTTTAATTCCTCTTCACTTTCTACCATAAGGGTGGTGTCATCTGCATATTGAGGTTATTGATCTTTCTCTCGGCAATCTTGATTCCAGTTTTTGCTTCCTCCTGCCCAGTACTTCTCATGATACACTCTCTATATAAGTTAAATAAGCAGGGTGACATTATACAGCCTTGACGTACTCTTTTTCCTATTTGGAGCCAGTCTGTTTTTCCATGTCCAATTCTAACTGTTGCTTCCTGAGCTGCATATGGGTTTCTCAAGAGGCAGGTCAGATGGTCTGTTATTCCCACCTCTTTCAGAATTTTCCACAGTTTATTGTGATCCACACAGTTAAAGGCTTTGGCATAGTTAATAAACCAGAAATATATATTTTTCTGGAACTCGTTTATTTTACTCCTAGCTTTATTGGAATCTCTGTGAAATTTGGTCCTTTAACTAGTTGTTGTGACTAAATATTTTAATATTAGATAAATAATTTTTAGAAATTTTAATATTCTATTTCTCAACAGAGTAGACCTATATTATTGTTCATGATTTCTCCAAAAACTTAAATTCCTTCATATCTCTATATTCTTCCCAATACTTAACATGGCCATTTATATTAACATCAACTTACCTATAACTGATTTATGCAAAAAGCTTATCAGATGACTATAAGGTGAACTGGTAAATATCAATGAGCTCTGGATTGATATCACTTGGTTTCATATGAAATTCTATATAACACTAGTGACCATAGGTAGGTTTCTCAATTCCCCAGTGATTCACATTCTTTATATATAAATTCATAATCACAATTCTCCCAAATAGTAAGATAAGGAATAACTTACCACTATATTCCTTACAGTAATCATTATTATTATTATTAGTTGTAGTAGTATATGGATATTCCTCATATTGAAATTATGGCATCTAAACAGAACATATTTAACTCTGTATTTCAGTTATACACTAAAAATCTAAGTGTTCTTAAGGCTATTAAATTGTATGATTTGTGAACAAATGATACATACAAGAACACAGCAATATGCAATATATATCAGAGAAGGACAAGAAAATCCTCATACTTCAGCTATTAAGATTGTATATATATGAGGAGATATATCCATTAAGTTACAAATTTAGAATTAAAAATGTCTTCATGGGCCCAGTATACTGTAGTATTTTTATGATGTCTTTACCTAATTCAGAAAAGCATCTGCTTCTTTGACTATGCTAAAGCCTTTGACTGTGTGGATCACAATACGAACAATTATTAGAGGTGGGAATACCAGACTGCCTTACCTGTCTCCTGCAAAACTTGTATCAGGTCAAGAAAAAAAGAGTTAGAAATAGACATGGAACAATGGACTGGTTCAAAATAAGGAAAAAAGTATATCAAGTTTGTATATTGTCACCTTGCTTATTTAACTTCTATGCATAATACATCATGCAAATGCTGGGCTAGATGAATCATAAGCTGGAATCAAGATTGTGGGGAGAAGTATCAATAACCTCAGATATGCGCCACCCTTATGGCAGAAAGCAAAGGGGAGTTAAAGACCCTTTTGATGAAGGTGAAAGAGGTGAGTGAAAAAGTTTACTTAAAGCTCAACAGTCAGAAAACTAAGATCATGGTCTCTGGTCCCATCACCTCATGGCAAATAGATAGGGAAACGATAGAAACAGTGAGAAACTTTATTATTTTGGGCTCTGAAATAATGGCAGATGGTGACTGCAATCATGAATTTAAAACACTTGCTCCTTGACAGCATATTAAAAAGCAGAAACATTACTTTGTCAACAAAAGTCCATCTAGCCAAAGCTATGGTTTTGCCAATAATCATGTATGGATGTGAGAGTTGGATTATAAAAAAAAGCTGAGCTCTAAAGAATTAATGCTTTTGAACAGTGGTATCGGAGAAGACACTTGAGAGTCCCTTGGACAGTAAGGAGATCCAACCAGTCCATCCTAAAGGAAATCAGTCCTGAATATTCATTGAAAGGACTGATGTTGAATCTGAAACTCCAATACTTTGGCCACATGATGCAAAGAACTGACTTTAGAAGAAGGGGATGACAGAGGATGAGATGGTTGGATGACATCACCGACTCAATGGACATGAGTTTGAGTAAACTCTAGGAGTTGGTGATGGACAGGGAGGCGTGCCGTATTAAAGTCCATGGAGTCCCAAAAAGTCGGACAGTACTGTGTGACTGAACTGAACTGAACTGAACTCTATGTGCTGCAAGTCACTATATAATGTCATTAATTAGAAATTTACCATGTTGTTATTTAACTACTGCAATAACCTGGTCACTAAATTCAGACTCAATCACTGATTATACCTCTCAGTTAACATTTTTCCTATTGTAGCTTCTATAACTTCCCATGATCCTCAACAGTATTCAGTTTTGTCCTGTGGAGCCTGGCACTGACACTTAATTTCAATGTACTTCATGGACCTTTGGTTCACCTGCACCTACAACTCCCTGATACATGTATGCCTTGCAAGTAAAACACAGTTTTGCCTGGAAAGCACTTTCCTCCACCATCAATCTGGCTAATGTCAATATTTCATTCAAACCTAGCTTCTTTCAAAGAATATTTTCAACTTTATCCCCTCACTTGGAGTGAATCCCTTTTAAAGATGCCTTGTTCATTATTGTATATATTGCAACAGTTTGCAGGTTTTTCAAATTGTGGTAGGCTTTTTACTTGGCTTGAAGGTCTTGGTAGTACTTCAGTGTTATTCACTGTACATATTTCTACTACATCATAAATGAAACCACATTTTATTCATCAACTTATCATGTTGTACTTCTCAATCATGTTTTTGGTTGAGTATATGGAAGGAGTGGTAAAAATTTGTTTTGAAATTTCATAAGTATTTACTATTATTCATATACAAATATGATCAGCATGGAATTCTGATTGAAAAAAAATCTGGAATATACTTGATTTAAATTGTGAATAACTGATCACTTTATGTTAACTAGGTAGCAGCTTAGTGGGGAGACATGACTTCCTTTTGGTCATTATACAGTGATATAACCAGGGGAAATGATTTTCTAACAAAAAGGCGTCTAATACATATGACTGTCAAAGAATGAGTGCATGATGTAGTGGACACAATGATGTATCAAGGCATTCTGTGATGTCTATTTCTTGTTAACCGGAAACCATCTGTAATCTCCTTTCAGGCAAAGGATTATTTTTTGTTGGTTTGTTTTGCTTTGTTTTTCTCTTATGAGTAGAGAAAAAGAATTTATTTAGCTTCCTCCAAAGAACCAATGATGGAGTAATCAGGAGTTAGCTTTGTGATAATTATAACTTAGTTGAAGCAGAGTCAAAAGGAATCTGTGGAGACATTCATTTACTTTTCTGGAAGTGTAATATTCCATATAAATACCACATTACAGACTGATCTGATAAATCATATTTGAAAGATTTTTTTTTAGTTTACAAAATAAATGTAATTAATTTAATTAATGTTTATTTATTTCTTGGTACCTTATTAAAAATATAATCTTTATTTTTTCATAGCTTACCATAGAGACTTTACTTATGACATTGCTATTAAAGAAATTTCCACTCTGCTGAGTTAATCTATATTGAGTAGCTAAATGTTCCATATCACTAATATTTTAAGTATTATCAATGTTCAGTTCAGTTCAGTTCAGTCACTCAGTCTTGTCTGACTCTTTGTGACCCCATGAACTGCAGCAAGCCAGGCCTCCCTGCCCATCACCAGCTCCTGGAGTTCAACTAAATTCATGTCCATCCAGTCCGTGATGCCATCCAGCCATCTCATCCTCTGTTGTCTGCTTCTCCTCCTGCCCCCAATCCGTCCCAGCATCAGAGTCTTTTCCAATGAGTCAAATCTTCTCATGAGGTGGACAAAGTACTGGAGTTTCAGCTTTAACAGCAGTCCTTTACAAAAAAACACCCATGACTGATCTCCTTTAGAATGGACTGGTTGGATCTCCTTGCAGTCCAAGGGACTCTCAAGAGTTGTCTCCAACACCACAGTTCAAAAGCATCAACTTTTTGGTGCTCAGCTTTCTTCAAGTCCAACTCTCACATCCATAGATAACCACTGGAAAAGCCATAGCCTTGATTAGATGGACCTTTGTTGGTAAAATAATGTCTCTGCTTTTCAATATGCTATCAAGGTTGGTAATAACTCTTCTTCCAAGGAGTAAGCGTCTTTTAATTTCATGGCTGCAGTCACCATCTGCAGTGATTTTGGAGCCCCCTAAAATAAAGTCTGACACTGTTTCTGCTGTTTCCCCATCTATTTCCCATGAAGTAATGGGACCAGATGCCATGATCTTAGTTTTCTGAATGTTNTCTTGGATTGACTGGTTTGATTTCCTTGCCGTCCAAGGGGCTCTCGAGAGTATTCTCCAACAACACAGTTCAAAAGCACCAAAATTATTTTGTGCTCAGCCTTCTTTAAAGTCAAACAGTCACATCCAAACATGCCTACTGGAGAAACCACAGCTTTAACAATGCAGACTTTTGTTGGCAAAGCAATGTCTCTGCTTTTTAATACACTGTCTAGTTTCATTATATCTAGTTTCATTATATCCAAGGAGCAAAATAAAAAGTTTATAAATAAATAAATAAATTTAACTTAAAGTCTTTTGTCAATTTGCATGTACCATAAATATACAAAGAATATTTAATATTCAACAATAAGAAAATAAAGCACTCGATTATAAAGTGAGCAGAACCCTGGTGGTCTAGTGGTTAAGAATCTGCCTGTCAATGCAGGTGGCAAGGGTTCAATCCCTGGTCCAGGAAGATCTTCTATGTTTTGGAGAAACTAAACCTGTGCACCACAGTCACTGAAGTCCCCATGCCTAGAGTCCATGCTCTATCAAGAAAAGACATACTTTGAGAACCCTGCATACCACAATGAAGAGAAATTCCAACTAACTGCAACTAGAGAAACCCGTGTGCAAAGCAATGAAGATACAGAGCAGTCAAAAATAAGTAAATATATATTTTTAATTGAGCAGAAGATTTGAACAGATAAATCACCAAAAAGAGATCAGTTCAGATTAGTTCAATAGCTCAGTCATGTCCAACTCTTTGCTACCGCATGGAGTGCTTTTNAGAGCAGTCAAAAATAAGTAAATATATATTTTTAATTGAGCAGAAGATTTGAACAGATAAATCACCAAAAAGAGATCAGTTCAGATTAGTTCAATAGCTCAGTCATGTCCAACTCTTTGCTACCGCATGGAGTGCTTTTTAATATGCTGTCTAGGTTGGTCAAGGAAATGGCAACCCACTCCAATGTTCTTGCCTGGAGAATCCCAGGGATAGGGGAGCCTCGTGGGCTTCCATCTATGGGTTCTCAGAGTCAGACACGACTGAAGTTACTTAGCAGCAGTAGAAGCAGGTTGGTCATAGCTTTTCTTCCAAGAAGCAAGCATTTTTTAAATTCCATGGCTGCAGTCATCATCTGCAGTGACTTTTGGAGCCCCCCAAAACAAAGTATTTCACTGTTTTCATTGTTTCCCTGTCTATTTGCCATGAAGTGATGAGAACAGATGCCATTATGTTAGTTTTCTGAATATTGAGCTTTAAGCCAACTTTTTCACTCTTCTCTTTCACTTTCATCAAGAGGCTTTTCAGTTCTTCACTTTCTGCCATAAGGGTGGTGTCATCTGTATATCTGAGGTTATTGATATTTCTCCCAGCAATCTTCACTCCAGCTTGTGCTTCATCCAGCCCATCATTTCTTATAATGTACTGTGCATATAACTTAAATAAATAGGGTGACAATATATAGCCTTGATGTACTCCTTTCCCGATTTGGAACCTGTCAGTTGTTCCATGTCCATTTCTAACTGTTGCTTCTTGGCCTGCATACAGATTTCTCAGGAGGCAGGTAAGCTGGTCTAGTATTTCCATATCTTTAAGAATTTTCCACCATTTTTTGTGATTCACACAATTAAAGGCTTTGGCTTAGTCAACAAAGCAGAAGTAGATATTTTTCTACCTCTAAAGATACAGAAGATGGCAAATACATATTTGAAAATTTCTCAACATCATTTGCCAGTGAGACCCAAATCAAAGCAACAATGATATATCCTTGAGAATCAGTAAAATTTTTAAACATTAACAACAGGAGTTTCAGGCAAAGGTACAGAGCCACAGGAGCTCTCATTTGTTGTTGATGGGGTAAAAACTGGTATGCTGTTTGGGCAATAGTTTCTATGTTTCTTTCAAGCTATATATTGACTTGCCATCTTTGCTTAGATATTTATCGAGTTGACTGGAAAGTTTATGAAATTCAAAACATGCACTCAAATATAATAGTTTTGTTCATAGTTTTCAAAACAAGGAGCAGTTTATCTTGTAATAAATGAATGAATATATAAACTATGGCAATGCTATACAAGAGAGTACTAGTCAATTCAAAGGGGAAAAAAAGGGCTATGCTATCCAGCCATGAAAAGTTATGATGAATCTTAAATTAATACAGTATACAAAGAAAAAAAAAGTTTGTAAAGAATCCACACTACATTTATTTGGCATTCTAGAAATGTAAATCTAGTGAAATAAATACTTCAGGGGTAGAGAGTGTTAAAAATTTGAAGTCAAAGAAAATTTTAGAGTGGTCTAATTACTCTATACTACAGTCATATCTTGGAGATATTGTATGTTGGGTTTCAGACCACCACAATAAAGTGAATATTGCAATAAAACAAGTAATTTTTTTTTCTGGTGAGTATAAAAGTTATATTTTTTTAGTTTATTAATTTTACAAAAGTATTATGTCTAAAAATAATGTATATGCCTTAAGATATTTTGCTACTTAAAATGCTAGCTATCACCTGAACCTTCAATGAGTCATAGTCATTTCGGTGGTGGAGGGTACTATGTCAGGGTTGATGGCTGCTGACTAATTAAGGTGTGGTTGCTGAAGACTGGGATGACTGTGACAGTGTCTTAAATACAATTAAGTTTTCTACATTGACGAAAGGAACCTTTCACAAATTATTTCCCTGTAAAATAAAATACTCTTTGATCGTATTTTACCTACAGTAAAACTTCTTTCAAAATTGGAGTCAGTCCTCTCAAACCTTGACACTGTTTTAAAAACTAACTTTATGAAATATTTCACATCTTTTCATGTCATTTCAAAAAATTTCCCAGTGTCTTCACCAGAAGTAGATTCTATCTTAAAAAAAAAAATCCTTTACTTATGTATAAGAAGAGTATCTTCATTTATTCAAATTTCATCACGTGCTTGGAGCAACTCTGTCACATTTTCAGACTCTATTTCTCATATCAGTTCTCTTGCTATTTTCACCACATCTACAGTTACTTTCTTCAGTTGTTTTGAACCCTTCAGAGTCATACATAAATGTTAGAACCAATTTTATCAAATTCCTGTTAATGTTGTTATTCTGACTTCAAAATCACAAATGTTCTTCATGACACATAGAATGGTAACTCCTTCCAGGAGGTTTTCAGTGGGTTTGTCCAAAACCAACAGAGGAGTCACTATCTGTAGCAGCTGTGACTTTACAAAAGGTAGTTCTTTAATAATAAGATTTGAAATTTAAAGTTACTCTTTAATTTATAGGCTTTAGGCTACAGAATGGATACTGTGCTTGTAGACATGGAGACAATATTAATCTCACTGTATTACTCCAGTATTTTTGCCTGGGTAATCCCATGGACATCATCAGAGTTCTTGGGTGACCAGGTGCATTGTCAATGAACAGTAATATTTTGAAAGAATTGGTGTGTGTGTGTGTGTGTGTGTGTGTGTGTGTGTGTGTGAAGTAGGTCTCAAGAGTAGGCTTAAATTTTTCAGTAAACCATGTTGTAAACAGATTTGTTGTCACCAGGAATTTGTTGTTCTATTTAAAGAAGACAGGCAGAAAGTTAGCTTCATTCTTAAAGGCCATGGGATTTTGATAATGATAAGCTAGTTTTGGCTTCAACTTCAAGCCACTAGGTGCATTAGCCCCTAAGAAGAGAGTAAGTCTGTCCGTTGTGACTTTAAAGCCAGACATTGACTTCTCCTTTCTAGCTATGAAAGTCCTAGATGATATATTCCAGTAGAGGCCATTTTCTACTGAAAACTGGGAATATATTGCTTAATGTGGTCACCTTCATGAATTGTCTTAGCTACACCTCGATAATCTCTTTCAGTTTCTACCTCAGCATTTACTCCTTCACCTTGTACTTTTATATTATGGAGGCAATTTCTAATCTCATGAACCAATCTCACTATCTTAAAGCTTTACTTCTGTAGCTTCCACCTCCCTCTCAGCCCCCATAGAAATGAATAGAGTTGGAGACTTTGCATTAGGTTTTAACTTGCTGCTGCTGCTAAGTCGCTTCAGTCGTGTCCGACTCTGTGCGACCCCACAGATGGCAGCCCACTGGGCTCCTCTGTCCCTGGGAGTCTCCAGGCAAGACTACTGGAGTGGGTTGCCATTTCCTTCTCCAAGGTTTTAACTTAAGAAGATGTAATTAGTTTGATCTTCTATCTGTACCACTAACATTTACCCTTGTCATGTAGATAAAGGTATCTTAATTTCTTATCACTTGTGTGTTTACTGGAGTAGCACTTTCCCTCATTTTTTTTTTCCCCTTTGTTTTCACAGTTTGGCTACCTGTTAGGCACGAGAGGCCTAGGTTTAGTCTATCTTGGCTAACATGCCCTCCTCACTAAGCTTAATCATTTCTAGCTTTTGGCTTAAAGTGAGAGATGTGCACCCCTTCCTTTCACTTGAGCATTTATAGGCCACTGTGGGCTATCAGTATCTATAAAGTGCAATAAAATGATGCCTGCTTGTGTAATAGGAATATATGACATTATGAATTTCCAAAATCATAGAATTTAAAGAACTGTAAACCATTGTGTACGTAAACTTTTAAAATATTGAGGAGCTCAGGGATAGCAACATGGAATGCAGACTGAGACAAAATAATCTATCTTCATTATGAAGTAATCTCACTGAAGCAAGAATATCCAATGGCAAAAAACAAATCCTGCACCCAGATACTTTTTACTTGCATCAGTTTCCACTGCAAGAAATCAGACCTGTCTCCCTGGTTTCTCCAAGGAGAATAGTTTATTAAAGTGTTATGATAGTGATATTGTTATATTACAGTGAGGTCAGAGTTTATTACAGCGTTGTGGCAAGAAATGCCCAAAGTGAGTCTGGATCATCTTGTGAAAACAAAAATGAAGCAAATCTTCAAGCAAAAACAGTTTCTCTGTGATGAACATTGGGTACACATGTCTCTTTCAATTCTGGTTTCCTTGGTGTGTACGTATGCCCAGCAGTGGGATTGCTAGGTCATAAGGCAGTTCAATTTCCAGTTTTTTAAGGAAGCTCCACACTGTTCTCCATAGTGGCTGTACTAGTTTGCATTCCAGCACTGCTTATGTTAGCCAGAATATGGAAGCAACCTAAATTTCCATCAGCAGACGAATGAATAAGAAAGCTGTGGTACATATACATAATGTAGTATTACTCAGCCATTAAAAAGAATGCATTTGAATCCGTTCTAATGAGGTGGATGAAACTGGAGCCTATTATACAGAGTGAAGTAAGCCAGAAAGAAAAACACCAATATAGTATACTAACACATATATATGGAATTGAGAAAAATGGTAATGATAACCCTGTATGCAAAATAGCAAAANAATGAAAATGACAACCCACTCTGGTATTCTTGCCTGGTAAATCCAATGGACAAAGGAACTTGGTGGGATAAAGTCCATGAGGTCACAAAAGAGCATATAAGGCTTAGTGACTAAATCACAACAGCAGTTCAGTTCAGTTCACTTCGGTGGCTCAGTCATGTCTGCCTCTTTCTGACCCCATGGACTACAGAAAGCCAGGTCCCCCAGTCCATGACCAACTCCTGGAGTTGACTTAAACGCATATCCATTAAGTTGGTGTCACGATCTAACCATCTCATCTTCTGTCATCCCCTTCTTCTCCCAACTTAAATCGTCCCTAGCATAAGGGTGTTTTCAAATGAGTCAGCCCTTCACATCAGGTGGCCAAAGTATTGGAGTTTGAGCATCAACATCAGTCTTTACAATGAATCCTCAAGACTGATCTCCTTTAGAATGGACTGGTTGGATCTCCTTGCAGTCCAAGTGACTCTCAAAAGTTTTCTCCAAATCCACAGTTCAAAAGTATCAATTCTTCAGCGCTCAGCTTTCTTTAGAGTCCAACTCTCACATCCATGCATGACTCCTGGGAAAGTCATAGCCTTGACATGATGGACCTTTGTTGGCAAAATAATGTCTCTGCTTTCTAATGTGCTGTCTTGTTTGGGCATAAATTTCCTCCCAAGGAGCAAGCATCTTTTAATTTCATGGTTACAGTCACAATCTGCAGTGACTTCAGAGCGTAAGAAAATAAAGCCTGTCACTATTTCCAATGTTTCCCCATCTATTTGTCATGAAGTGATGGGACTGGATGCTATGATCTTAGTTTCCTGAATGTTGAACTTTAAGCCAACGTTTTCTTTCTCAACTTTCATTTTATCAAGCTAAAGAGGCTCTTTAGCTCTTCCTCACTCTCTGATATAAGGGTGGTGCCATCTGCATATCTGAAGTTATTGGTATTTCTCCTGGCAATCTTCATTCCAGCTATGATNCTCAACCAATCTGCAGATTTGAGCCAGTTTACCTGGTGTCTTACTAAAGAATCCACCTGTCAATACAGGAGACCTGGGCCCAATTCCTGCATTAGGGAGAGCCCCTGGAAATGAAAATGACAACCCACTCTGGTATTCTTGCCTGGTAAATCCAATGGACAAAGGAACTTGGTGGGATAAAGTCCATGGGGTCACAAAAGAGCATATAAGGCTTAGTGACTAAATCACAACAGCAGTTCAGTTCAGTTCACTTTGGTGGCTCAGTCATGTCTGCCTCTTTCTGACCCCATGGACTACAGAAAGCCAGGTACCCCAGTCCATGACCAACTCCTGGAGTTGACTTAAACGCATATCCATTAAGTTGGTGTCACGATCTAACCATCTCATCTTCTGTCATCCCCTTCTTCTCCCAACTTAAATCGTCCCTAGCATAAGGGTGTTTTCAAATGAGTCAGCCCTTCACATCAGGTGGCCAAAGTATCGGAATTTGAGCATCAACATCAGTCTTTACAATGAATCCTCAAGACTGATCTCCTTTAGAATGGACTGGTTGGATCTCCTTGCAGTCCAAGTGACTCTCAAAAGTTTCCTCCAAAGCCACAATTCAAAAGTATCAATTCTTCAGCGCTCAGCTTTCTTTAGAGTCCAACTCTCACATCCACGCATGACTCCTGGGAAAGTCATAGCCTTGACATGATGGACCTTTGTTGGCAAAATAATGTCTCTGCTTTCTAATGTGCTGTCTTGTTTGGGCATAAATTTCCTCCCAAGGAGCAAGCATCTTTTAATTTCATGGTTACAGTCACAATCTGCAGTGACTTCAGAGCGTAAGAAAATAAAGCCTGTCACTATTTCCAATGTTTCCCCATCTATTTGTCATGAAGTGATGGGACTGGATGCTATGATCTTAGTTTCCTGAATGTTGAACTTTAAGCCAACGTTTTCTTTCTCAACTTTCATTTTATCAAGAGGCTCTTTAGCTCTTCCTCACTCTCTGATATAACGGTGGTGCCATCTGCATATCTGAAGTTATTGATATTTCTCCTGGCAATCTTCATTCCAGCTATGATTCACCCAGCCCAGCATTTCTTATGATATACTCTGCATACAAGTTAAATAAGCAGGGTGACAATATTCAGCCTTGAAGTACTGCTTTCCTTATTTGGAACCAGTCTGTTGTTCCATGTCTAGTTCTAACTGTTGCTTCGTGATGCACATACAGATTCCTCAAGGGGCAGGTCAGGTGGTCTGGTATTCACATCTCTTTCAGAATTTTCCACAGTATATTGTAATCCACACAGTCAAAGGCTTTGATATAGTCAATAAATCAGAAGTAGATACTTTTCTGGAACTCTCTTGCTTTTTCAATGATTCAGAGGATGTTGGCAATTTGATCTCTGGTTCTTCTGCCTTTTCTAAAACCAGTTTGAACATCTGGAAGTTCATGGTTTACGTATTGTTGAAGCCTGGTTTAGAGAATTTTGAAGATTACTTTACTAGCGTGTGAGATGAGTGCAGTTGTAAGGTAGTTTGAGCATTCTTTGGCATTGCCTTTCTTAGGGATTGGAATGAAAACTGACCTTTTCCAGTCCTGTGGCCACTGCTGAGTTTTCCAAATTTTATTGAGTACATCACTTTCACAGCATCATCTTTTAAGATTTGAAATAGCTCAACTGGAATTTCATCACCCACAATAGCTTAGGAAGTAGTGTTGCTTTCTAAGGCCCACTTGACTTCACATTCCAGGATGTCTGACTCTAGGTGAGTGATCATATTATCGTGATTATCTGAGCAATGAAGATCTTTTCTGTACAGTTCTTCTGTGTATTCTTGCCACCTCTTCTTAACATCTTCTGCTTCAGTTAGGTCCATGCCATTTCTGTCCTTTATTGAGCCCATCTTTGCATGAAATGTTCCCTTGGTATCTCAAATTTTCTTGACAAGATCTCTAGTCTTATCCATTCTATTGTTTTCCTCTGTTTCTCTGCACTGATCACTGAGGAAGGCTTTCTTATCTCTCTTTGCTCTTCTTTGGAACTCAGCATTCAAATCGGTTTATCTTCCCTCTTATCTCTTGCTTTTTGCTTCTTTTCTTTTCACAGCTATTTATAAAAACCTCCTCACACAGCCTTTTTGCTTTTTGCCTTTGTTTTTCTTGGGGATGACTTTGATCCCTGTCTCCTGTACAGTGTCACCAACCACCATCCATAATTCATCAGGCACTCTGTCTATCAGATCTAGTCCCTTATATCTATTTCTCACTTCCACTGAATAATTGTAAGGGATTTGATTTAGGTCATACCTGAATAGTCTTGTGGTTTTCCCTACTTTTTCAATTTAGGTCTGAATTTGGCATTAAAGAATTCATATCTGAGCCACAGTCAGCTCCTAGACTTGTTTCGCTGACTGTATAGAGCTTCTCCATCACTGGCTGCAAAGATCAATCTGATTGCGGTGTTGAACATTTGATGATGTCCATGTGTAGAGTCTTCTCTTGTGTTGTTGGAAGAGGGTATTTGCTATTACCAGTGTGTTCTCTGGGCAAAACTCTATTAGCTTTTGCCCTGCTTCATTCTGTACTCGAAGGCCAAATTTGCCTGTTACTCCAGGTGTTTCTTGAATTTCTACTTTTGAATTCCATTCCCCTATAATGAAAATGACATTTTTGGGTGCTTGTTCTACATGGTTTTGTAGGTCTTCATAGAACCATTCAACTTCAGCTTCTTCAGCATTACAGGTTGGAGCGTAGACTTGAATTAACGTGATATTGAATTGATTGACTTGGAAACAAATAGAGATCATTCTGTCATTTTTGAGATTGCATTCAAGTACTGCATTTCAGACTCTTTCATTTACTATGATGGCTACTCCATTTCTACTAAGTGATTCTTGTCCACAATAGTAATGGTCATCTGAATTAAATTCACCCTTTCCAGTCCATTTTAATTCACTGATTGCTAAAATTTTGGTGTTCATTCTTGCCCTGTTTGACCACTTTCAATGTGTGTTGATTCATGGAGTTAACCTATGCAATATTGCTCTTTACATCATCCGACCTTCTTTCCATCACCGGTCACATCCACAACTGCATGTTACTTTTTCTTTGGCTCTGTCTCTTCATTCTTTCTAGAGTTATTTCTCCACTGATCTCTGGTAGCATATTGGACACCTACTGACCTGGGAAGTTCATCTTTCAGTGTCTTATATTTTTGCCTTTTCATACTGTTCATGGTATTCTCAAGGCAAGAATACTGAAGTGGTTTGACATTCCATTTTCCAGTGGACCACATTTTGTCAGAACTCTCCACCATGTCTTGGGTGGCCCTACATGGAATGGCTCATAGTTTCATTGAGTTAGACAAGGCTGTGGCCCATGTGCTTGGATTGTTTAGTTTTCTGTTATTGTGGATTTTCAGTCTGTCTGCCCTCTGATGGAGAAGGATAAGAGGCTTATAGAAGCTTTCTGATGAGAGACACTGACTGAGGAGGAAAAGGGGTCTTGTTCTGATGGTCAGAGCCATGCTCAGTAAATATTTAATCAAATTTTCTGTAGATGAGTGGAACTGAGTTTCCTCCCTTCTGTCTACCTGGAGCCAAACTATGGTGGAGGTAATGCAGTTAATGGTGACTGCCTTCAAAAGATCCCATGCATGTAGTGTAATACTCAGTGCCCCCAGTCCCACAGCAAGCCACTACCAACCCACACTCCTGGACACCCAGAGGCAAGTCTGAGCTAGTCTCCCATGGGGCACTCTTTCCCTCTCCTGGATCCTTGCACACAAAGTTCCATTTGTGCCCTCCAAGAGTCTATTTCCCAGTCCCGTGTAAGTTCTGGCAGCTCTATGGTGGGGTTAATGACGACCTCATGCAAGAGGCCTTATGCCATACCCAAGTCTGCTGCACCCAGAGCCCCTGTCCCCACAGCAGTCCACCACTGACCCATACCTCCACAAAAAAATGCTGAAACACAGTTCTGTCTCCAAGGTTTGCCTGAGCTCTCCCAGCATCCCCAGTAGGAATGGGGTCTGATTTCATATGTGAATTCACCCCTTCTACCATCTTGCTGGGGCTTCTTCCCTGCCCTTGGATGAGGGGCATCTCCTCATAGCCGCTCCAGTGCCTACAGTCTCATGGGGTTTCTCTGATATTGGATGTGGGATATCTCCTTACCCTCATCCAGCGAAGTACAGCCACTGCTCCTGACCTTGGACATAGGGTATTTTCTCTTGGCTGCTCGCTGATCTAATGCCGCTGCTAACAACANGGGTCTGATTTCATATGTGAATTCACCCCTTCTACCATCTTGCTGGGGCTTCTTCCCTGCCCTTGGATGAGGGGCATCTCATAGCCGCTCCAGTGCCTACAGTCTCATGGGGTTTCTCTGATATTGGATGTGGGATATCTCCTCACCCTCATCCAGCGAAGTACAGCCACTGCTCCTGACCTTGGGCATAGGGTATTTTCTCTTGGCTGCTCGCTGATCCAATGCCACTGCTAACAACAGCACTCCTCAAATGAAGAGGATGTCAGGTGCCCTTGAAGACAGACCTCAGTAGAGTGAAAAAATTGTATATGGTTAATTTTCCCCTCCATCTTCCTCAACGATAGCTAGAGGTTCTAATCTCATAACTGTGGACTGACATGCAGGGAGAGGGCTTACCCAACAGTGTCTCTGAACTAACAAATTGAGGAGACCCAAAGTCACTATGATGCACCAGTCAGAATAGGAACTTATTGAGTACAGGTAATCAATGGAATTTAGCTAAGATCTGTCTCACATGGACCTCAAATCCATTCTATGGTGATTCTATCAGTTCCAGAATGCAGAATTGGAACAGACATAGCCTGCAGCTTCAAATTCTCATATGGCTTCCCTCATCTGTAGAGTTAGAGAAAGTAGAAATGGCCTTATGAAGGGCATTGAAAATGCTCCTACTTAGAAAAACAATAAACTTAAAGCCATACCATGTTCAGGGAGGGATTTCAGAGATGTGTGTCACCAGGGACATGAAAGATGTAGATGTGGAAATTTCCAGAACATTCCTATTCCACTGGGCTATTTAGTCTACACAGAAGACAAGGTGATATTGGGGAAGGACAGTAGACACTGTAAGCTTTTTTTTTTCCAGGTTGTGACTCAAATTGCAGCTGTTGTATCATATATGATTTTCTTTCTGGAGCATATTAGCACATTCCCTGGTACCTTATACACAGCTATTAATGTAGTATTTTTTTTTCTTCATTCCTCTTAATGAAGTCCATCAGAGACTGTTTGTTTTCATTTGGCAAGGACAATAATGCCCCTCTCTATCTCACACCAAAGGTACATCAACTTTCTAGCTCTATGATATAATTCCATTTGCAGAGACATTGCTAACCTTCCTTTTCCACAAGATATCACACTGGTTTATTACAGTGACAAGGGTATGATGATTGGACCTTTGAGCAATAAGTAGCCACTACTTTAAACTTTTTGGTAAGACATGAACAAGAGTCAGATCCTTCTACCTCAGTAGAATTTCTAAGTATGGGGCATGCTGAGATATCCCATCTAAAGTAAGAATAAATTGATGCATCTGGTCTTTTCTATAATCGAAAAGAAGAACAATGTCTAGGGGTACCCTCAGATTTTAAAGGCAACACATTCCTCATTTGGGTGTACTTAGATATCTGGCCCATTAGCCAAATGAATCTACTAGTTTTGAATGGGACATGGAATAAGAGAAGGCTCTGAAACAGGTCTAGGTTGTCACATAAACTGCTCTATCTCTTGGGGACTATGAATTAGCAATTACCAAATTGGGGTTTGAGGTAGTGTTGGCACATAGGAATGCTGTTTAGAGCCTTTGGGAGATTCCGATAAGTGAATCGTAGAGCAGGTCCTCAAAATTTTAGAGTAGAAATCAACACTAAATCTCCATATGACACTGTTCCTCAGGCTAGTCAACAAGCTACCTATTGATAGGTTGATTAAATTGGATTAATTTCATTAATGGGGCAGTGATAGCAGTTTATTCTTACTTCTATAGACACTCTTTGGTTACATATTTGTTTTTACTGTATGCAGTACTTCTGCTAAAGCTGCCACCCATGGACTTGCAAAATACCTTAGCCTTTGTCATAGTATTTCACCCAGCCCTGTTTCTAACCAAGAGACTCACTTTATAAGAGAAAGGAAGCAATGGACCCATGCTCATGGAATTCACTGAACATCCCATATTCCTCACTATCCTGAAGAAACTGGCTTGGCAGGGATTTGGGGTGGGTGGCCTTTTGAAATTCAGCTACAGAGTAGATATGCGGTAATGCCTTGTAGGGCTGAGGCAAGGTTCTTCAGGAGACTCGATATGCTCTGCATGAGCATACAATATGCATGCTACTCTTTCCAAAACCAAGATTCACAGATTATGGATTAAGAGATGGGAATGGGAGTGATATCACTCATTATTACACCTAGTGGCCTTCTAGTAATATTTCTATTCCTAGTTTTCCTGTCTTTATTCTCTACTCTCCTAGAAGTCTTAGTTCCAGAGACAGTGATGTTTCCATTAGAAGATACAAAAATAATTTTATTGAACTGCAATTTTATGGTTACCACTCAACCACCTTGGACTCCTCATGACTTTAAATCAATTGGAAAAGTACTGTGCTGGCCAGGTGCCTGTTCTTGGCTGCCAAAGAGAAGTTGGACTGCTACTGAACAATGGAAGTAAGGAACAGTATGTCCAGGATACAGGAGTTTCCTTGGGGGTACATTTTAGCATTATCATACCCTGCGATTAGAATCAAAGGAAAATTTCAGTGACCCAGTCCAAATAAGACTACTAATAATGACCCACACACTTCAATACTAAAATTTTGAGTCACTCTCCAGAAAAGGAGAGAGCTGTGGCGGCTGCTGAAAGCAAAGGGAATGTGGAAAGAGTAGTTGAGGAAGGTGGTCATAAATACCAGCTATGACAATGTGGCCACCAGTAAAGACTGAAATTTTTATGAATTTTTAAAATTTAGTTATGAATATATGTCTTTGTGTTTATTATGCAAATATGTTTATTTCCTTATTTTGTATTCTAATATCATGTTACATGAAATATATTGACATTATGTCATAACACTTAAGTATTGCTAAGCATGGTTTAAAGAGAGGTGTATTGTTGCCAAGTTGAAAATGTGTATATTTTATGTGTCAACTTGGTTAGACTATGGTGAACAGATATTTGGCTAAATATTATTCTGGATATTCTTATGAAGATGTTTTAAATGAGATTAAGATTTAAAAGATGAATTTCAGGTAGCATAATGTGGGGTGAGGTCTGATCTCATTAGTTGGAAGTCTTAATAGGGCAAAGACTGAATTCCCCCAAGCAAAAATGAATATTGTTAGCAGAAATTCTTTGGAACTGAATGGCATCATTGATTCTTTCCTGAGTCTTTATATCAATGATCTGTCTTGCAGAATTTGAACATGGTAGCTTCCATAATTTTCATTTCTTTAAAATAAATGTCTCTTCACCCCTCACGTGTGTGTGTGTGTGTATGTATTCAACAAAATATTAGCAAGTTGATTTTATAATGTATTATGAAATTGCATACCATGACTATATGACATATATACATAGTCTGATTCATTGTTCAAAGATTAATGAATGTATTTCACCACAAAACAAGCTAAAGAAAAAAAAAGTTGTATGATAATATCAAAACAGATTTGGCAATACCAAATATTCATTCATGATTAAAAACTCTCAGCAAGGTAAGAATAGAACTGAAAATGTTTCAAGTTGATAAAAATACATCTAAAAAAAATCCTACACCTAACATTATACCTAATAGTGAGAAATTATCTGCTTTGCTGCTATGATCAAATATGAGGCAAAAGTACACATACAAACATATCTATTTATTATTGTACTAGAAATTCTAACTAATGCAATAAAATTAAAAAAAAAACGAATTATTAAAAAAAAACTCATAAGCAACTTTAACTAAAGTTGGAGAGTTCAAGGTTCATACACAAAACCATTTACTTTCTTACACTGCAGTACTTAAAAGTCAAAATTTAAAATTATGAACACATCACAAAATTAAAATGCCTACCTATAAATTTATATGCATATGTATATATAAGGAATATACAAAAACTCTGATGAGTGAATAAAAGACCCAACTAAATGAAGGGTCTCTACCTAAATGTATGTAGAGAATTCAAGAATTCAAGATCAACAAAATGTTAGTTGTTTCCATGATGCTCTATGGATTAATTTCAATTCCAACCCAAATTCCAATATGTTCTTATACTGATTCACTGATTCTGATGAGTATACGATAAGAAAAAGATCCAGAATATTTATCACAATATTTTTTTATATTTTATTTTTACTTTATTCTACGTTACAATACTGTATTGGTTTTGCCATAATTTGACATGAATCAGCCACAGGTGTACATGAGCTCACAATCCCGAAGCCCCCTCCCACCTCCCACCCCATATCAGCTCCTTGGATCATCCCCATGCACCAGCCCCAATCATCCTGCATCCTGTATCGAACATAGACTGGTGCTTTGTTTCTTCAGTGATAGTATACATGTTTCAGTGCCATTCTCCCAAATCATCCCACCCTCTCCCTCTCCCTCAGAGGCTAAAAGTCCGTTTTATACCTCTGTGTCTCTTTTGTTGTCTCACATACAGTGTCATCATCACTATCTTTCTAAATTCCATATAGTGTCAGTATACTGTATTGGTGTTTTTCTTTCTGGCTTACTTCACTCTGTATAATCTGCTCCAGTTTCATCCATCTCATTAGAACTGATTCCAATTTATTCTTTTTAAGCGCTGAGTAATACTCCATTGTGTATATGTACCACAGCTTTCTTATCCATTCATCTGCTGATGGACATCTAGGTTGCTTCCATGTCCTGGCTATTATAAACAGTGCCGTGATGAACATTGGGATACACGTGTCTCTTTCAATTCTGGTTTCCTCGGTGTGTATGCCCAGCAGTGGGATTGCTGGGTCATAAGGCAGTTCTATTTCCAGTTTTTTAAGGAATCTCCACACTGTTTTCCATAATGGCTGTACTAGTTTGCATTCCCACCAACAGTGTAAGAGGGTTCCCTTTTCTCCACATCCTCTCCAGCATTTATTGCTTGTAGACTTTTGGATCACAGCCATTCTGACTGGTGTGAAATGGTACCTCATTGTGGTCATGATTTGCATTTCTCTGATAATGAGTGATGTTGAGCATCTTTTCATGTGTTTGTTAGCCATCTGTATGTATGTCTTCTTTGGAGAAATGCCTATTTAGTTCGTTGGTCCATTTTTTGATTGGCTTGTTTATTTTTCTGGAGTTGAGCTGCATAAGTTGCTTGTATATTTTTGAGATGAGTTGTTTGTCAGTTGCTTCATTTGGTATTGTTTTTTTCCCATTCAGAAGGCTGTCTTTTCACCTTACTTATAGTTTCCTTTGTTGTGCAGAAGTTTTCAATTTTAATTAGATCCCACTTGTTTATTTTTGCTTTTATTTCCAGTATACTGGGAGGTGGATCATAGAGGATCTTGCTG
>SJYW01049644.1:168721-205493 GCA_006410735.1 Raphicerus campestris
AAGATTCCCTGGAGAAGGAAATGGCAACCCACTTTAGTACTCTTGCCTGGAAAATCCCATGGACTGAGGAACCTGGTAGACTACAGTCCATGAGGTCACAAAGAGTCAGACATGACTGAGCAACTTCACTTTCACTTTCAAGACACCACACAAATACGTGATCCTATAGACGTTCAGTGGGTAAACCCACTGCCAACAGAGTGGTACCATAAGCTGTGATGTTTGCAGTAGGAATAGGAAATCATGAACCCCAAATGTCAGAATTTCACCAATTATTTAAGCAAGGAAACAGTTTGTCAATGTTCTGATAGTCAGAAACCATTGTTTGAGTTCAATTTTGTTGGAAACATGAATTAGAATAAGAATCACCAATACCTGGAGTTATTTCAAAGGTTTGTGGCAAGTGAAAACTGAACTTTTACTAAAAAGCTGGATGACAGTGTCATTTGATAGGAATTAGGAAGAAAAGGTGGAAGGCAGCTCTTAAATAAATGTTTGAACTAAACAGCCAAATCTAACCCCAGTTTTCTCAATGACTTCATGTATGACCAAAAGCAGGTTGTTCTGCCTCTCTCTCTCAGCTTCACAAACATATATAGAAGTGTTCATTCATCTAACAAACATCTGCTGAATGCTAAGCATAGGCTGGGACTGGGGTGATCTTGGCATATTCAGGGAGATCAGGACAGCCAGATCTGAGGGACAACAACAGGGAAAAGTTACCAAATATTTGTGGGGAAAAGGAAAACTCAGATCATTTCAGTTCAGTTGCTCAGTCATGTCTGACTCTTTACGACCCCATGAATTGCAGCACTCCAGGCTTCCCTGTCCATCACCAACTCCCAGAGTTCACTCAAACTCATGTGCATCGAGTTGGTGATGCCCTCCAGCCATCTCATCTTCTGTCGTCCCCTTTTCCTCCTCCTGCCCCCAATCCTTCCCAACTCTGAGGGAAAAAAATCCCTCAGAGTTTTTTCCAATGAGTCAACTCTTCGCATGAGGTGGCCAAAGTACTGGAGTTTCAGCTTTAGCATCATTCCTTCCAAAGAAATCCCAGGGCTGATCTCCTTCAGAATGGACGGGTTGGATCTCCTTGCAGTCCAAGGGAATCTCAAGAGTCTTCTCCAACACCATAGTTCAAAAGCATCAATTCTTCGGCACTCAGCTTTCTTCATAGTCAAACTCACATCCATACATGACTACTGGAAAAACCATAGCCTTGACTAGACAGACATTTGTTGGCAAAGTAATGTTTCTGTTTTTGAATATGCTAAGTAAGATATGACCCCATAAAAGATCGCCTTCCAAATCCCAGAAGAACTGTGAATAGTTGTGTGTTATTGAATACTAGACATGCACCAACAGAATTTTAAAGTTCTTTCAACTTTCATTTTGGTTCAGATTATGATAAAACATATTTAAGTTCATTGCATGACCTCCTAATCTTTAAAAAGATGAATAACACATCTGAAAAATACCAGAGAACAAATTATACCAGTAAGTCTAAATGGTTGATCGACTGAGATAGCAGTGACCTCAAATAACCTTAGAAGCTGTTCATAACAGCTGTCAACATTCTCTTTCTAGAGTCCAGCCTACATATAAGCTGAGGACTCATTTGAGGGACAACTAAAGGTGTGTTGTTGTTAGTCACTAAGTGGTGTCCAACTCTTGTGTGACCTTATGGACTGTAATCCACAAGGCTCCTCTGTCCATGGAATACTCCAGGCAAGAATACTGGAGTGGGTTGCCATTCTCTTCTCCAGGGGATCTTCCTGACCCAGGGACTGAACCCAGGTCTTCTGCACTGCAGGCAGATTCTTTACCATCTGAGCCTCCACGGGAGCCCAAACTAAAGGTATTCCCTCTTATTGGTCCAGAAATCACAACCAGAACTCCCAATGTTCCCATGTCTTTTGGAGGAGGAGAAAGGAGGGTTCTGGGAGAGGAAATTACATGAACAGGAAGGAAGGGAACAGGAGTGGTAAAGTCACATGACTGCTGAGACCAGGGAGGGAACAGAGATGAATGAAGACCCCAAAGACTAGGAAAGACTATGATGCACTGAGGACGAGAGCTGCTCCCTCTCCACTTCAGCTTACTACTGCCATGTGGTGAGGAATCCAGGATGGTTAAATCTTCTGACCTTTTTCACAAGATCCAACTTTTCAAGAAAAACCTTGAGGCCTCGGCAACAAATAAACTTTTGAACAACATCTGAATCAAAGCAAACCACCAGGTAGCCAGTTGAGATCTCTACCACTGGATTGCAAAGCGCTGAAAATTTCATCTCCTAATACTATGCATGAAATTATCATAATATATAATTCCTGATGGCTAAAGGACCTAATAAAATGAATAATGAGGGTAAACTTTTTGGGAAAACTAAGATCTTCATGGTAGGGGATGGGATTGGAAGAGTAAAGAGGGTTTTGTACATAAAGATAAAAATGGTGTACACCAGAATGCAGAAAAGAAAGAAAGGCAGAGACACAAAACGACAGAAAGGGAGAGGGAGAAGGAAGGAGGGAAGGAGGGAGGCAGGGAAGAGAGAAAGAGAGAACAGAGGAACAAAGAGAGAAATCTTCATAATGCTCAAAACTTGGGTTGTCTTAAAGATGAGTGGGATCCCAAAAGAAAATCCATTATTCCTGGAGTTGAATTCTTAACAGATAGAAAAACTGCCTCTGCACAAATTGGAGAATATGATAGTACATTTTTCTTAACAAAATACAATTTTTCCTTTGCAAAAAACTCAGTTAAAAAAGATAAAATATTCATAAATATGTTTCAACACTTTGGAGAAACAAAGGAGGGCTAATAAATTTTAGGGTACCATCTTATGTGTGAACATTTAAGATGTGTATAAGAGACAGTATATATATTTATGTGTGTGTGGCAACATAAATAATATTTGTTTATAAACATATACTTGTATATACTTATAAATTTTTATGTTCTATATATATAATTTGTGTATACCGGTATGTGTGTGCATAAAAATCAAAACCATGTTATCACCTTTTCCCCCCAAAATTTCATACAACATTATAAGTAATTAATCAGAAGAGTTTGAACTTTAATTATATTTTAAAATCCCAGAAAAATGCTTTCACGTCAAAATACTTTGAAGTCTGGATTTATTTTAATTTGCTTAATAATTTTATTTAATTAGCATATTTAGCCAAGTTCATGTCCCATTGAGTAACATATTTTTAATCACTAGTGTAAAAATTAATTATATGTGTTTTCAATCAGTAATTTCTTGTTTCAAAATTATATAGAAGTTTTAAAAATACTGACTGCTTTGTGCTCATAGATATTGTTGTGAAGATTTAAATATGCATTAAAGAGTAATTAAAATATGTATTTTATGAATCTCAGAGGATATCTTATCATAATATGCTAGATTAATGTTTCAAGTAAAAAATAAAACATTTTATATTTCTTGCTCTCTCATTGTTAAGAAAATTGAAATGGAAGAACTGCTGCTCAGGTTTCAGAAGCCAGACAGCAGGCCTCCAATCTGCCTCTAACCTGCATGGATACTACCTAGATTCTGTGCTTTTCTGTAAGTACAGCAAGTCACATGGCAGTTTCGATAAGAAAGGGAGTGAATATTGGAATTCTTGAGCCCCCTGTAGGTCTGGCCAACCACCTGGGGTCTAACTAAATCCTTTGACTTAAAGATAAAACAAACAACATTGTAAAAAGTTAAAATAAAACCAGAGCTGCATTTTCACTTGAAACCATGCCTATATCAGTTTGTGGCCTGATATTATAAGCAGGAATGACCAAAACTGAAATTTGAAGTCTCATCCATGAAGTGGACACACTGCCTGGGACATTTTCCCAATGGATACTTTACATTGCTCTTAACAATCTAAATTATTTGTAATAGCTCTTAGCAATCTTTACATTGCTGTTAGGAGCTTCCCAGCAGTTTTATATGGATATTGGTCAGCACAATTTGGTGATGTATTTGCTGTTCTATTTCTAGATGTTCAAGCTGGTTTTAGAAAAGGGAGAGGAATCAGAGATCAAATTCCCAGCAACTGCTGAATCATGGAAAAAGCAAGAGAGTTCCAGAAAAAATCCATTTCTGCTTTATTGACTATGCCAAAGCCTTTGACTGTGTGGATCACCATAAACTGTGAAAATTCTGAAAGAGATGGGAATACCAGACCACCTGACCTGCCTCTTAAGAAACCTATATGCAAGGCAGGAAGCAACAGTTAGAACTGGACCTGGAAGAGCAGTCTGGTTTAAAATAGGAAAAGGAGTACGTCAAGGCTGTATATTGTCACCCTGCTTATTTAACTTGTATGTAGAGTACATCATGATAAATGCTGGGCTGGAAGAATCACAAGCTGGAATCAAGAATGTTGGGAGAAATGTCAATAACCTCAGATATGCAGATGACACCACCCTTATGGCAGAAATTGAAGAAGAACTATAGATCCTCCTGATGAAAGTGAAAGAGGAGAGTAAAAANGCTGTATATTGTCACCCTGCTTATTTAACTTGTATGTAGAGTACATCATGAGAAATGCTGGGCTGGAAGAATCACAAGCTGGAATCAAGAATGTTGGGAGAAATATCAATAACCTCAGATATGCAGATGACACCACCCTTATGGCAGAAATTGAAGAAGAACTGTAGATACTCCTGATGAAAGTGAAAGAGGAGAGTAAAAAGACTGGCTTAGAGCTCAACATCCAGAAAATGAAGATCATGGCTTCTGGTCCCATTACTTTATGGGAAATAGATGGGAGATAGTGGCTGACTTTATTTTGGGGGGCTCCAAAATCACTGCAGATGGTGACTGCAGCCATAAAATTAAAAGACGCTTATTCCTTGGAAGGAAACTTGTGACCAATCTAGATAGCCTATTGAAAAACAAAGACATTAGTTTGCCAACAAAGGTCTGTCTAGTCAAGGCTGTGGTTTTTCCAGTGGTCATGCATGGATGTGAAAGTTGGACTGTGAAGAAAGCTGAGCATGGAAGAATTGATGGTTTTGAACTGTGGTGTTGGAGAAGACTCTTGAGAGTCCCTTGGACTGCAAGGAGATCCAATCAGTCCATTCTAAAGGAGATCAGTTCTGGGTGTTCTTTGGAAGAAATTATTCTAAAGCTGAAACTCCAGTACTTTGGTCACCTCATATGAAGAGTTGACTCACTGGAAAAGAGTCTGGGGCTGGGAGGGATTGGGGGCAGGCACAAAAGGGGACAGCAGAGGATGAGATGGCTGGATGGCATCACTGACTCGATGGATGTGAGTTTAAGTGAACTCTGGAAGATGGTGATGGACAGGGAGGCCTGGCATGCTGAGATTCATGGNTATTCTAAAGCTGAAACTCCAGTACTTTGGTCACCTCATATGAAGAGTTGACTCATTGGAAAAGAGTCTGGGGCTGGGAGGGATTGGGGGCAGGCAGAAAAGGGGACAGCAGAGGATGAGATGGCTGGATGGCATCACTGACTCGATGGACGTGAGTTTAAGTGAACTCTGGAAGATGGTGATGGACAGGGAGGCCTGGCATGCTGAGATTCATGGGATCGGTAACTAAGAGTCAGACACGACTTAGTGACTTAACTGAATTGAACTGTTTCTATTTCTCTTCTTTTGTAACTGTGTATTAAAATTAAGTTTAAAAATCCTCTATTAAATATTGAAATTGTTTATTATGTATTATGAGTGGTTTCTTTGTTAATGAATCTTCCAAACCTAAAATGAAAGTAAAATTTTTGGCAAAATACTCATCAGTCAGAAACTGCTCTTTTTCAGACTAACAGCCTTGTCTCCTTGCAACCTAGTCCTCAGTGTCATGGAATTGGAAAGCTGGTGACAATTTTCCATCATTATGAAATAATTCTTTATGGCCAACATGAGCTCTTCAGGAGTCCACACATTTAACATTAATCAGTCACATTCATTTTATATTTCTCCACTTACAATAGTAACAACAACAACAAATCAACTGTCACTAAAATGGCACAAAATCCTGTTCATGAGAATTTGACAGTAATCCTTAAAATGTATGAATATCCTGGTTATGCTTACTGTTTTAGATTAAATTACTTAACCTAACTGTACTTTAAGCCCAAATTATATAACTTCTCTGTTCAAATCAGTATCACTCTTAGATCAATGTTTAAAGCAAGCTTTTTTAAAAAATTATTATGGTATATTTTGTTGGTGTAAATGTTCACACATAATCCATTTGTGGTTGATTATTATTCTTGTTGATATTCAGGAAAACAAGAGAGAAATGTGCAACTATGTGGTAAAGTACTTTACACTATCCAGATTTGAAACTGGAGATATGNTCATGCTCAAATTGATGTTCACAAATAAAATTTGGTAAAGGATTTCTTTCAAAATATAAATAATGCTATTAACTTGTATAGGAAGAAATTAATTAGGGAGAAAGAGTTCTAGCTTTATTGATTAGGCACTAGATACTCACATTATGGAATTTTGACAAAAGTGCTAAGATAATGTTTAAAATAAAACTTGATAAAGCTTAAACATGACTTCAATCTAAAACTTCAATTGGTTGACATAACAGGAGTTTTGGTGTAAATTTTAGGTTAAAAAAAATTACTTTGGCAGAAAAGAGATGACTATAGATGACATAATGATTTGGAGTAATAAAAAAGTGTCTAGAATGGTAAGAAGGAAATTTATCAGTGCATTCATAAAATAGAGGATGACAAAATATTCTGTCCATCAAATTAGGTAACTGACAAGTGAGTTAAGTATTTCAGAGGAAGTCATAATTCTTTCAAGCTGAAATTTAGGAAAAAAAAAGTGAGAACTCTGGACATAAGTGAAGGTCAGAATATATTTAAAGAAAACCCCATTGTCTCAATGTTACCCTGCAAATAAGAAGGAAAAACGTACAAGTGAGTTCAGTTCAGTTCAGTTGCTCAGTTGTGTCCGACTTTTGGAATCCCATTGACTGCAGCATTCCACGCCTTCCTGTCCGTCACCAACTCCCCGAGTTCACTCAAACTCATGTCCATAGAGTCAGTGATGCCATCCAACCATCTCATTTTCTGTCATCTTCTTCTCCTTCTGCTCCAAATCCCTCCCAGCATCAGGGTCTTTTCCAATGAGTCAACTCTTCATATCAGGTGGCCAAAGTACTGGACTTTCAGCTTTAGCATCAGTCCCTCCAAGGAACACTCAGGACTGATCTCCTTTAGGATGGACTGGTTGGAACTCCTTGCAGTCCAAGGGACTCTCAAGAGNTTTCATATATGCAAATAGTCACATTCAGTTCACTCTGTTACATGCTTAAATTTATGATTTTCACAATCAATATACTTTTTGACATTAGTAAATTATTCTCCTTTATGGTTAGTGCTTTTTCAACTAGACTTAGAAATCTTTATCTCCTTACTGGCATTAATATATTCCTCAACATTATATTCTAAAAATTATCTTTAATTTCATTTTTATAACAATGCATCTGGGATTGATTTTTTTTTAATATCTTAAGGGTAAGTAATTAAACACTTTTTTCTACATAAATATTCAAATGATTTAGTATAATTTATTTAAAATATTATCTTTCTTTTTTTTTTTGCTGTTCTTGGAAAAAGCAAATGCCTTTTATCACAAGTTTCTTTCTCTCTTTTTTTTTTTCCTGTAATGCTTAGTCTTCCAAAGACTTATTAAATCCAGTTAATAAATGGAATGCATTTTTGCTTTTTTGTGTGTGTAAATCAGGCATTTATATGTATGTAAATCTGGACTAGTTTTGAATTATTTTACTGTTGATCCAATGTGACACTCAAATACTATATTTTTATTTTAAACTATTTTTATCTTATTATTTTATTCATATTAATTTGTCTTTAGCTAGGTTACTAGGTATTTTATAATACAGGAAATGACATTTAGAGGATTCTCTAAATATATTTGCATAGCACAAAATCAAGTACTACATATATACTGTTCCATATAATTTATACATTTACATATACATATGCAATGTGTTGACAAGCAGATACATTACTTTGCCAACAAAAGCCCACATAGTCAAGGCTATGGTCTTCCAAGTGGTCTTCTACAGTTGTGAGAGCTGGACTGTAAAAAAAGTGGAGCACCAAAGAATTGATGCCTTCAAACTGTTGGGCCAGAGAAGACTCGTGAAAGTCCCTTGGACATCAAGGAGGTCAAACCAGTCATTCTTATGGAAAATCAATCCTGAATATTCATTGGAAGGACTGATGCTGAAGGTGAAACTCCAGCATTGTGGTCATCTGATGAGAACAGCTGACTCATTGGAAAAGTCCCTGATGCTGAGAAAGATTGAGGGCAGAAAAAGTAGAAGCATCAGAGGATGAGATGGCTGGATGGCATCACCAATGCAATGTAAATGAACTGGGCAAACTTTGGAGATGGTGAGGGACAGGGAGACCTAATGTGTTGCAGTCCACAGAATCACAAAAAGTCAGACACAACTGGGTGACTGAATAAGAACAATGCATATACATATGCACTAATACATTTAAAATCCCCAATTAGCTAATGAGGCAGGCCTTATCACTGTCTTCATATTATGGATGAATAAACAGAAGCACAAAGGCACAGACACAAAGAAAAAAATATGAATGCTAGTCACCTAACACAGTTCGTGACTAGCAAAGTCTGTGTTTGAATACAGAAATCTGACTTCAACATCAATGCTTTTAGATANCTATATTTTTATTTTAAACTATTTTTATCTTATTATTTTATTCATATTAATTTGTCTTTAGCTAGGTTACTAGGTATTTTATAATACAGGAAATGACATTTAGAGGATTCTCTAAATATATTTGCATAGCACAAAATCAAGTACTACATATATACTGTTCCATATAATTTATACATTTACATATACATATGCAATGTGTTGACAAGCAGATACATTACTTTGCCAACAAAAGCCCACATAGTCAAGGCTATGGTCTTCCAAGTGGTCTTCTACAGTTGTGAGAGCTGGACTGTAAAAAAAGTGGAGCACCAAAGAATTGATGCCTTCAAACTGTTGGGCCAGAGAAGACTCGTGAAAGTCCCTTGGACATCAAGGAGGTCAAACCAGTCATTCTTATGGGAAATCAATCCTGAATATTCATTGGAAGGACTGATGCTGAAGGTGAAACTCCAGCATTGTGGTCATCTGATGAGAACAGCTGACTCATTGGAAAAGTCCCTGATGCTGAGAAAGATTGAGGGCAGAAAAAGTAGAAGCATCAGAGGATGAGATGGCTGGATGGCATCACCAATGCAATGTAAATGAACTGGGCAAACTTTGGAGATGGTGAGGGACAGGGAGACCTAATGTGTTGCAGTCCACAGAATCACAAAAAGTCAGACACAACTGGGTGACTGAATAAGAACAATGCATATACATATGCACTAATACATTTAAAATCCCCAATTAGCTAATGAGGCAGGCCTTATCACTGTCTTCATATTATGGATGAATAAACAGAAGCACAAAGGCACAGACACAAAGAAAAAAATATGAATGCTAGTCACCTAACACAGTTCGTGACTAGCAAAGTCTGTGTTTGAATACAGAAATCTGACTTCAACATCAATGCTTTTAGATACTATGTCTACTTTCAGGTGCAGACAAGTTTTATTGTTGTTGTTCAGCTTCTAAATCATGTCTAACACTTTTTGACCCCACTGACTGCAACACTAGGTTCTCTGTCTTCCACTACCTCTTGGGGTTTGTTCAAATTCATGCCCATTGAGTCAGTATTACTAACTAACCATCTCATCTCATCCCCTGCCTCCTCTTTTTCTATTTGCCTTCAGTCTTCCCTAGCATCACGTTCTTTTCCAATGAGTTGTCTCTTTGTGTCACATGGTCAAATATTGAAACATCAGTCCTTACAATGAATGTTCAAGGTTGATTTCTTTTAGGGTTTATTCATTTGATCCCCTTGGAGTCCAAGGGACTCTCAAGAGTCCTCTCCAGCACCACAATAAGAAAGATTTGATTCTTCAATGTTCAGACTTCTTTATGTTTCAACTCTCACACCCATACATGACTACGGGAAAAATCATAGGTTTGACTATATGAACTTTTGTCAGTAAAGCAATGTCTCTGCTTTTTAATACACTGTCAGTTTTTCATAGCTTTTGTTCCAAGGAAAGGTGTATTTTAATTTCACTGCTCCAGTCATCATCTGCAGTGATTTTGGAGCCCAAGAAAATAAAAACTGGCACTACATCCATGTTCTATTTGCTATGAAGTGTAGGGATTAGAAGAACTGATCTTAGTTGTTGGTGTTGTTTTAATGTTGATTATAAATTAAAGTTACTCAGTCATGTCTAACTCTTTGCAACCCCATGGGGCCAGAATACTAGAGTGGGTAGGTTTTTGCTTCCCTAGGAGATCTTCCCAAAGCAGGGATTGAACCCAGGTCTCCTGTATTGCAGGGAGACTCTTTGCCAGCTGAGCCACAAGGGAAGAATACTGGAGTGGGCATCCTAGCCCTTCTCCAGTGAATCCTCCCCACCCAGTAATCCAACCAGGATTGCCTTCATTGCAGGGGAATTCTTTACCAACTGAACTATCAGGGGAGCCCATGTTGAGTTTATTTTATTTTATTTTTTTGTTAGTAAGCAATAGGAATTTATTTTTCACAGTTCTTAAGCTTGGAAAGTTCACAGTCAAGGCACTGGCAGAATCAGTATCTGGTCAGAGTCTGCTGTATGGATAATAATGATCATCTTTGCCCTGCATCATCACATGTCAGAAGGAACACTTTGAGGTCTCCTTTAAAAGGACACTAATCCCATTCCACTGTATAATTATAAGAGATTGATTTAGGTCATACCTGAATGATCTGGTGGTTTTCCCTACTTTCTTCAACTGAAATATGAACTTTGCAATAAGGAGTTCATGATCTGAGCGACAGTCAGCACCCGGTCTTGCTTTGCTGACTATATGGAGCTTCTCCATCTTTGGTTACAAATAATATAATCAATCTGATTTCAGTATTGACCATTTGGTGATGTCCATGTGTAGAGTCATCTCTTGCGTTTTTGGAAGAAAGTGTTTGCTATGACCTGTGTGTTCTCTTGGCAAAACTCTATTAGCCTTTGCCCTGCTTCATTCTGTCCTCCAACGCCAAATTTGCCTGTTACTCCAGTTATCTCTTGACTTTCTACTTTTGCTTTCCAATACCCTATGATGAAAAGGACATCTTTTTTTGTGTTCTAGTTCTAGAAGTTCTTGTACATCTTCATAGAATCATTCAACTTCAGCCTTTCAGCATTACTGGTTGGGGCATAGACTTGGATTACTGTGATATTGAATGGGGTGCCTTGGAAATGAACAGAGATCATTTGGCCATTTTTGAGACTGCACCCAAGACCTGCATTTCAGACTCTTTTGTTGACTATGAGGGCTACTCCATTTCTTCTAAGGGATTCTTGTCCACAGAAGTAGACATAATAGTTTTCTGAGTTAAACTCACTCATTCCAGTCCATTTTAGTTCACTGATTCCTAAAATTTCAATGTTCACTCTTGCCATCTCCTGTTTGACCACTTCTAATTTAACCTTGATTCATGGATCTAACATTCCAGGTTCTTATGCAATACAGTTCTTTACAGCATCAGGCTTTACTTATATTACTAGTTACAACAACAACTGGGCACTGTTTTGCTTTGGCTGTTTCTCTTCATTCTTTCTGGAGTTATTTCTCCACTCTTCTCTAGCAGCATACAGAGAAATTACTAACCCCAAGCCAGGCTTCAACAGTATGTAAATCATGACCTTCTAGGTATTAAAGCTAGATTTCGAAAAGGCAGAGGAACTAGAGATCAAATTGCCAACATCCACTGGATCATCAAAAAAGCAAGACATTTCCAGAAAAACATCTACTTCTGCTTCATTGAGTTAAATAAGCAGGGTGACAATGCATAGACTTGTACTCTTTTCCCAATTTGGAGCCAGTCTCTTGTCCCATGTCTGGTTTTAACTGTTGCTTCTTGACCTGCATACAGATTTCTCAGGAGGCAGGTCAGGTGGTCTGGTATTCCCATCTCTTTAAGAATTTTCTACAGTATGTTGTAATCCCCACAGTCAAAGTCTTTGTCATGTTGAATTTAAAGTCAGGCTTTTCACTCTCCTTTTTTACCTTCATCAAAAGACCCTTTGTTTCCTCTTCACTTTTTGCTGTTAGAGTGGTATCATCTTCATATCTGAGGGTTTTTATATTTCTCCTGGCAATCTAGATTCTAGATTGTGATTCATCCAGCCTGACATTTCACATAATGTACTTTGCATATAATTTAAATAAGCAAGGTGACAATATACAGCTTTGTCATATTCCTTTCCCAGTTTTGAACTAGTCTGTTTTTCCATGTCTGGTTCTAACAGTTGCTTCTTGACCTGCACACAGGTTTCTCAAGAAAAAAGTAAGGTGGTCTGTTATTCCCATCCCTATAAGAATTTTTCATAGCTTGTTGTGATCCACACAGTTAAAGACTTTAGCGTAATTAATGAAGCAGAAGTAGATGTTTTTCTGGAAATCTATTTTCTCTATGAGGAGAATGTTGCTGATACTGCATTTTAATTCTAGATTTTTCCAGAAGAGCTAGGTTTGAGGATTATTTTGTCTATCATAGTAAATATAATTTCCTGTCATATTTGGATATAATATGTGAATAAAAATATCCTGCATAATTATTAAATGTGGGGCATGATGATAAATGGATGGAGGATCCCATTACAGACAAAGGAAACACTAACAAAGTTTGTAAATTGGAATGGAGAGTGTTGTTAATTTGAAGATGGATGCTGGGAGTGATTGGGGGCAGGAGGAGAAGGGGACAACAGAGGATGAGATGGCTAGAGGCATCACTGACTTGATGGATGTGAGACTGAGTGAACTCCGGGAATTGGTGATGGACAGGGAGGCCTGGCTTGCTGCGATTCATGGGGTCTCAAAGAGTCAGACACGACTGAGCAACTGAACTGAACTGAACTGAAGGGATAGTTACATACAAGATTCAAGTGGAAATTCTGAGGTGTATAAGTAATATTTTAAAGATCACAAAACAAAATAAGATCCCCTAGAAAGTGAATGCACATGGAGAAAATAAAACAAAGAATAAAGTTTTAAACCATGCCAAATTTAAATTTCTAAGAAAGGTCAAGACAGCAAAAATTTCAGGAGAAAATCTAGTTGAGTGTGGGCCATGGGAAATGGGACAAGGGAATGATCAAGATTGGAATGGTCAACTTTACCTATTGATGCTGAAAGACTGAGCACAATTAGGACAGAATCTTGACCAAAATTATTTACAAGTAACAGGCAATAATGAGCTATGCACAGAGAACAGTTTTAAAGCAGAAAATGGGATGAAATGCAGTTTGAAAATAGTTGAAAAGAAAATGGATGCTGAGAAGTTGAATGTGGAGTTACAGAAAGTTTTTAGAAATATTGTGCTCAGAAGAAAAGAAATAAAAAATAATGGAGTAATTTAAGACTCAAGGGAGAATATTAAATATATATGACATGAGGCTTGCTTTTATAGTAAAAGTAATAATCTGGTATATAAGATGTTCATTCAGTGATGAATCCCATGAAAACTTTAGAAGACAGAAGAGCAAAGAAATAAGTACAAGGACTGACTTAGTATAATCATACTTTCTTGATGAGTGTCTTTTTAGTATTTAGGTTTTTATATACTCTGAAATTTATTTAGTAGGATGAATTCCAAATAAAATTCCATTTATTTTTCACATAGTTACTATTGTAACACTATTTAAGAGAGAATATTTTATTTTGTTACTATTTGAAACAAAGTTTATCAAGTTAATACAGATAAACATGCATATATACTATATATATACACTTTCACTTTTTGTATATTCTGAGCTGTAATAAATTAATTTGAGATTTGATTATATATAGCTCCTATAAGTTACCTTTGCCTTTAAAAATGTTACTGATTTTTCTGTTAGGTATTTATTCTTCCATTTCAATTTTAAAATCACATATTGAATTATAATTTCTAAAATATTACATGAATGTAGATGGATTTGACATTTTAATAATAATGTTAAGTTTCTCATTAATGAACTTGATATATTTCTCCATTTAATCACATCATCAGAAAGGTCCATACTACTTTATCACACCAGATGAAAATAATTATAATACATTAAGGAGATGGTGACCAGGTATTGAAAAGTCTATAAATCATGTCTCAAAGATAAATTAATGTGTTTAGTCTGGAAAAAAGCAACTTGAGATATTTATAGTAACAGTCCCAATTTTTGAAGGACTCAAAAAAATAAACTTGTTTTTGTAATTGTAGAACACAGGAAAGAAGAAAAGTTATGAAAGAGAAAATTTCCATCAATTCATATAACATTTTTGTGAAATTGTGTAATGATTCTTTATTCCTGGCTTCCCTTGTGGCTCAGCTGGTAAGGAATCCACCTGCAGTGCCGGAGACCTGGGAGACCTGGGTTTGATCCTTGAGTTGGGAAGAACACCAGGAGAAGAGAAAAAGACTACTCACTCCAGTATTCTGGCCTGCAGAATTCGATAGACTGCATAGTCCATGGGGTTGCATAGAGTCGGACAAAACTGAGCAACTTTCACTTTCTTTCTTCTTCTTTTTTTTAAAATTCCTGCCCCAAACTTCAATTTGAAACCATTAATAAGTATTCCACCCTGGTGGAATCAATCCTTTTCAGGATCAGAGGAGCTTCCATGGATGGTTGAGTCATCAGCTAGAATGCAAGTGAAGTGCAATATTAGACAAGATATGAAATATTAGACAGTTATATACCAGATAAGAGCATGAAGAAAAATGTGGAAATGAAAATATACAAAGTGTATTTTTTTTTTTAGGAGATAGATAGGGGTAAGTGAGTGTTTTAAACATCATGACTGTTTGGAGTTGACTTGGGAAGGTGATGGTAGCAACTGTGGATGATGATATGCATGAAGTCATAGATTTAGAATTTTTTTTCAGTTAGCTATAAGCATTCCATCACTGGGTTTTGGATAAAATTGTGAAGATCATATTGTTTTCAATTTTTGCCTTTTTTAAAAAGTAAAATACTAATATAATTAATGAACATTTTCCATTTCGTTAGGCCCTGGAGAAATTTATATAGAATATATATAAATGTAATTTGTATAGAATAAATTAAATCGTTTTGTCAGGTAAAAACATAAATGTTAGTATGTGCTAAGTTGCTTCTGTCCTGTCCTACTCATTGCAACTAAATGAACTGTAGCTCGCCAGGCTCCTCTGTCCATAGAATTATCTAGGCAGGAACACTGGAGTGGGTTGCCATGCCTTCTTCCAGGATATCTTCCCAATACAGTCATCAGATCCAGGTCTCCAGAAGTGCAGGTGGATTCTTTACCGTCTGCACCACCAGGAAGCCTGATGTTCTACTAATAAAATGTAGTTCATGTCTGAACAACTGAAGAATATATAATTGCTGTTTTACTCTGTTGTTTATTACCGACTCAAAAGCCACTTGCACTTGACATGAACTTTGATCAGATGAAAAGCATTATAGTATTTATAGACTTTTTTGGGGTGCTTACCTAACCCAACATCAGCCCCAAAAACTTATGACAGCAAACAGCTAATGTGTAGTTTGTTTGGGCTGAAATATAGTATAGGATATTATAAATATCCTACCCTATAAATATACACTGTAAATATAGTGTGGGAAGTATCTATTTTTCCTCACTGACCAAAAAGGGAAAAAGAAAAAAAAAAAGATTCAATTAGGTAAATTGACTTAACCATTATTACTAGCTCTAATTAAGAAAATAACAATCATTATCCCAAAACAGAGAAAGCAAAGAAGGAAGAAGGAAAGAAAGAATAAACTGAAGTCTTTGGATTGGAAATATATGCAAGAAATGATCTATAATAATTTCTCACTTACTGTTGGGCTTAATTCTCCTATAAAAGATGTGTGAAATACTGCTTTAATTTATAACTGCAGAGATGATCAGTTATACCTCTGAAATCCCTACTAGCTACCAGGCACTGTGAAATTGAAGATTTTCATATATAATTTTTCTCTACAAACATAATAAAAATGTTTTTAGTACATTATGGTTTGTGCTTATGTTTTAAATCTCCATATAAACCAAAACAGTCAAAATTTTAATGTGTTTATTATATACATAATATTTCTATTGATTTTCTCAATGTAACTCAAATAATTTTGCCATCTTTGTTCTGGTTTTTGAGGAGTTAAGACAAAAGTAAGAAATAATTATATGTCAATTTAAAAAATGCACAACATGAGAGCTGGGAGTTAAGCCTTATTTGGAGCAAAATGAGGACTGTAGCCAGGGGCACAGTATCTCAGACAGCTCTGAGAAACTCTCCAGTACTTTGGCCACCTCATGCAAAGAGTTGACTCCTTGGAAAATACTTTGATGCTGGGAGGGAGTGGGGGCAGGAGGAGAAGGGGACGACAGAGGATGAGATGGCTGTATGGCATAACTGACCTGACGGACGTGAATCTGAATGAACTCCGGGAGTTGGTGAGGGACAGGGAGGCCTGGCGTGCTGTGATTCATGGAGTTGCAAAGAGTTAGACACGACTGAGCGACTGAACTGAACTGAACTGAACACACTATTAAAGTAATGCTCAACATTCTCAAGCCAGGCTTCAGCAATGCATGAACATTGAACTTCCAGATGTTCATTCAAGCTGGTTTTAGAAAAGGCAGAGGAACCAGAGATCAAATTGCCAATATCTTCTGGATCATGGAAAAAACAAAAGAGTTCCAGAAAAACATCTATTTCTGCTTTTCTGACTAAGCCAAAGACTTTGACTGTGTGGATCACAATATACTGTGGAAAATTCTGAAAGATATGTGAATAACAGACCACTTGACCTGCCTCTTGAGAAACCTGTATGCAGGTCAGGAAGCAACAGTTAGAATTGGACATGGAACAAGAGAGTGGCTCCAAATAGGAAAAGGAGTATGTCAAGGCTGTACATTGTCACTCTGCTTATTTAACTTATATGCAGTGTACATAAGTAGAGAAACACTGGGTGGAAGAAACACTAGCTGGAATCAAGTATGCCGGGATAAATGTCAATAACCTCACATATGTATATGACACCAGCCTTGGCAGGTGTGAAGAAGAAATGAAGAGCCTCTTGATGAAAGTGAAAGAGGAGAGTGCAAAAGTTGGCTTAAAGCTCAACATTCAGAAAACTGAGATGATGGCATCTGGTCCCATCATTTTATGGCAAATAGATAGGGAAACAGTGTCAGACTTTATTTTGGGGGGCTCCAATATAACTGCAGATGGTGATTGCAGCCATGAAATTAAAAGATACTTACTCCACTTATTCCTTGGAAGGAAATTTATGACCAACCTAGACAGCATACTAAAAAGCAGAGACATTACTTTGTCAACAAAGGTCCTTCTAGTCAAGGCTGTGGTTTGTCAGTAGTCATGTATGGATGTGTGAGTTGGACTATAAAGAAACCTGAGCACTAAAGAATGTGTGCTTTTGAACTGTGGTGATGAACAAAACTTTGAGAGTCCCTTGGACTGCAAGGAGAGCCAACCAGCCAATCCTAAAGGAGATCAGTCCTAGGTGTTCACTGGAAAGTTTGATGTTGAAGCTGAAACTCCAATACTTTAGTCACCTGATGCAAAGAGCTGACTCATTTGAAAAGACCCTGATTCTGGAAACGATTGACGGCAGGCGGAGAAGGAGACTACAGAGGATGAGATGTTTGGATGGCATCACTGACTCAATGGACATGAGTTTGGGTAAACTCCAGGAGTTGGTGATAAACATGGAGGCCTGGTGTGCTGTGGTTCATGTAGTCACAAACAGTTGGATATGTCTGAGTGGCTGAATGGAACTGAACTGAGTCTTGTGTTGGATCTTAAAAAATAAATTTATATATATGCGTTAGCATACTGTATATAAAATTATGGTTTTTTAAGATCCAACACAAGACGCAGTTCAATTCCATTCAATTTAGAAAGATGTTAATGATAATCCTATATGTGAGACAGCAAAAGATACACAGATGTATCGAATAGTCTTTTGGACTCTATGAGAAAGGGAGAGGGTGGAATGATTTGGGAGAATGGCATTGAAACATGTATAATATCGTATAAGAAACAAATCACCAGTCTAGGTTCGATGCAGGGTACAGGATGCTTTGGGCTGCTGCACTGAGATGACCTGGAGGGATGGTGTTGGGGGGGAGGTGGAGGGAGGTTTGGGATTGGGAACACGTGTACACCCACGGGAGATTCATGTTGACGTATGGCAAAACAATAAACTATTGTAAAGTAAAATAATAATAATAATGAATAAAAAAGAAAATAAATTCATGTAAAAAGCTAAAGAACTCTGTGTAAAATATGGATGATTGTTGATAGTAATTGAAGGTGAAGGTGAAGTAGCTCAGTCGTGTCCAACTTTTTGCGACCCCGTGGACTGCAACCTACTAGGCTTCTCCATCCATGGGGATTCACCAGGAAAGAATACTGGAGTGGATTGCCCTTTCCTTCTCCAGGGTATCTTCCCGACCCAGGGATCGAACCCGGTTCTCCTGCATTGGAGGCAGACGCTTTAACCTCTGAGCCACCAGGGAAGCCCTGATAGTAATTAATCATATTTATTAATTTTGATGTATGTGGCAAAATAACCAAAGGTGTTAATTAGAGGGAAATCTGGGTATAAGCCATACAGGAACTTCCTATACTATCTTTGCAAAATTTCTGCAAATCTAAAACTATTCTAGACTGAAAACTTTATTACAATGCAAAAACAAAATGTATTTCTAAGGAATGGCAACAGTTGCCATTTTAATAAAGTAATAAATGTCTAGAATCTTGGCAGAGAAACTCTACTCACCAATAACTTGGACTTCTCTGAGCCTCACTTGAAAGATATATNGATGCTGGAAACGATTGACGGCAGGCGGAAAAGGAGACTACAGAGGATGAGATGTTTGGATGGCATCACTGACTCAATGGACATGAGTTTGGGTAAACTCCAGGAGTTGGTGATAAACATGGAGGCCTGGTGTGCTGTGGTTCATGTAGTCACAAACAGTTGGATATGTCTGAGTGGCTGAATGGAACTGAACTGAGTCTTGTGTTGGATCTTAAAAAATAAATTTATATATATGCGTTAGCATACTGTATATAAAATTATGTTTTTTTAAGATCCAACACAAGACGCAGTTCAATTCCATTCAATTTAGAAAGATGTTAATGATAATCCTATATGTGAGACAGCAAAAGATACACAGATGTATCGAATAGTCTTTTGGACTCTATGAGAAAGGGAGAGGGTGGAATGATTTGGGAGAATGGCATTGAAACATGTATAATATCGTATAAGAAACAAATCACCAGTCTAGGTTCGATGCAGGGTACAGGATGCTTTGGGCTGCTGCACTGAGATGACCTGGAGGGATGGTGTTGGGGGGGAGGTGGAGGGAGGTTTGGGATTGGGAACACGTGTACACCCACGGGAGATTCATGTTGACGTATGGCAAAACAATAAACTATTGTAAAGTAAAATAATAATAATAATGAATAAAAAAGAAAATAAATTCATGTAAAAAGCTAAAGAACTCTGTGTAAAATATGGATGATTGTTGATAGTAATTGAAGGTGAAGGTGAAGTAGCTCAGTCGTGTCCAACTTTTTGCGACCCCGTGGACTGTAACCTACTAGGCTTCTCCATCCATGGGGATTCACCAGGAAAGAATACTGGAGTGGATTGCCCTTTCCTTCTCCAGGGTATCTTCCCGACCCAGGGATCGAACCCGGTTCTCCTGCATTGGAGGCAGACGCTTTAACCTCTGAGCCACCAGGGAAGCCCTGATAGTAATTAATCATATTTATTAATTTTGATGTATGTGGCAAAATAACCAAAGGTGTAAATTAGAGGGAAATCTGGGTATAAGCCATACAGGAACTTCCTATACTATCTTTGCAAAATTTCTGCAAATCTAAAACTATCCTAGACTGAAAACTTTATTACAATGCAAAAACAAAATGTATTTCTAAGGAATGGCAACAGTTGCCATTTTAATAAAGTAATAAATGTCTAGAATCTTGGCAGAGAAACTCTACTCACCAATAACTTGGACTTCTCTGAGCCTCACTTGAAAGATATATTTCTTCTCCACCTCCTAGATCTTACTTTGAAGACAACTCAGTGTCCTCTGTTTGCTGGTGACAGTGGATTGTAGCTGTGTCTGGTAAAACATGGGCAGAAGTAGTATGTACCTCAACTAAACTTAGGCTTGAAAACTTTGTGCATTACTGCTTTGATTCTCTTTATTCCTTGGATGAACAAGTGCAGACAGAAACTGAGTTGGGGGGTGGGGTGGGGAAGAGGCCTTGAATTATCACTGGTAACAGAAATTTATTGACTCCTGCTTAAATGAAATCATGGCATGTATCAGAAATACATTTTAATGATCCAAAAGTGTANAGACAGAAACTGAGTTGGGGGGTGGGGTGGGGAAGAGGCCTTGAATTATCACTGGTAACAGAAATTTATTGACTCCTGCTTAAATGAAATCATGGCATGTATCAGAAATACATTTTAATGATCCAAAAGTGTAATTTCAGCATTTATTAGCTATCATAAAGCATCATTGCATGGAAAAACTGAGTGTTTTGAGTTGCACCTTGGAAGTCTAATCTTAAACTTGGATGAGAAATGAAAAGTTCATTTGTAAAATATGTTGAATTTTCAGGAAACATTACAAATATCAATTATTTTTCAGTGATAAATATGTTCATAAATTATATAAAAATAAGTGAAATGGTGTGTCAGAGCTAATATAACTTTCCAACATTTTATTTCATAGTCAAACTGGAATTTCACATATTTTCTTCATGTTTAATCCTATTAGGCATTAAATATTTATGAAAAGTTTTCAAAGCTAATTTTCTAAATTTAGGACAATGGTATTTTGTGGAAAGCTTCTACTGGCCAGAATTGTGAATTGCAGACTTTGTTATAGTAAATGAATGACCTTATCAGAAGAAGAAACTACATACTATGTGACAAAGATTCTGTTTTACATGTCACTAAATTTAAATGATAAAATACTTGTATTGAAAGAAAGAAAGAAAGAAAGGAACTAGACTTTAAAAGAGATGACAAGAACTTAACTAGCTTGGGCCAGTCTAGGATAACATAGGTAGAGAAAAATCTAACCAAAATACGACTTCAGTTCAATTTAGTCTTTCAGTCACGTCTGACTCTTTGCAACCCCATGAACCACAGCATGCCAGGCCTCCCCGTCCATTGCCAACTCCTGGAGTTTACTCAAACTCATGTCCATTGAATCGATGATGCCATCCAACTATCTCATCCTTTGTCATCCCCTTCTCCTCCTACCTTCAATCTTTCCCAGCATCAGGGTCTTTTCAAATGAATAGCATCTTTTCAAATGAGATGGCCTAAGTATTAGAGTTTCAGCTTCAGCATCAGTCCTTCCAATGAATATTTGTGACTGATTTCCTTTATGATCAACTGGTTGGATCTCCTTGCAATCCAAGTGACTCTCAAGAGTCTTCAACATCACAGTTTGAAACCACCAGTTCTTTGGCACTCAGCTTTTTTTATACTCAAACTCTCACATCCAAACATGACNGAGGCCAAAAAAAAAAAAGAAAGAAAGAAAACAACACCTTGCCTACAAAAGAACAAGAATTAGACCTGAATCCGACTTCTTTCTCAAAGGCACATGCTATAGGATAAGAAGCAATATTCATCAAGTTCGGAAAATATGACTATGAATTTGTGAATTTAAGTCTTAATCTTTTATCCACCCAAACCATTAATCAATAGAAGAAAAAATGACATTATAAAACATAAATACTCAAAAATTCCTAATTACAGACCTTCCAAAAGAGAACTAATAGATTATTCCTGACAAAATGCAAAATAAATCCAATAAATAGGACTGAAGTGGTAATAAATGTTAAGAAAAGACACTTNCATGATCTTAGTTTTCTGAATGTTGAGTTTTAAGCCAAAATTTTCATTGTTCTCTTTCACTTTCATCACGAAGCTCTTTAGTTCTTCTTTGGTTTCTGCCATAAGGGTGGTGTCATCTGCATATTTGAAGTTATTGATATTTCCCTTGAAAATCTTGATTCCAGCTAGGGCTTCATTGAGTCCAGAATTTCTCCTGATGTACTCTGCATATAAGTTAAATAAGCGGGATGACAATATACAGCCTTGACCCATACTCCTTTGTGCACTCCTTTGTCTAGCTGGATATAAAATATATACTTGAAATACAGAAGTATAAATCAGAGCCCTGAAGAAAAAGAAATGAAGGAAATACACCAAATTTGTAAACAAAACAAGATATTTGCTTTAATAATAAATTGAGTATAGTGAAAATAGATAATTGAACTCTAATGCACGATGAAAGTTAATGATGGCTTTCAAGATAGAAATGCATTTTTAAAAAATTTTATTTTTACTTTATTCTATGTTACAATACTGTATTGGTTTTGCCATACATTGACATGAATCAGCCACAGGAGTACATGATCTCCTAATTCCGAAGCCCCTTCCCATCTACCACCCCATATCATCTCTCTGGATCATCCCTATGCACCAGCCCCCAACATCCTGTATCCTGTATCAAATATAGACTGGTGCTTCATTTCTTACATGATAGTATACATGTTTCAATATCATNAGTACATGATCTCCTAATTCCGAAGCCCCTTCCCATCTACCACCCCATATCATCTCTCTGGATCATCCCTATGCACCAGCCCCCAACATCCTGTATCCTGTATCAAATATAGACTGGTGCTTCATTTCTTACATGATAGTATACATGTTTCAATATCATTCTCCCAAACCATCCCATCCTCTCCCTCTCTCTCAGAGACCAAAAGTCCATTCTATACCTCTGTGTCTCTTTTGTTGTCTCACATACAGGGTCATCATTACTATCTTTCTAAATTCCATATATATGTGTTGGTATACTGTATTGGTGTTTTTCTTTCTGGCTTACTTCACTCTGTATAATCGGCTCCAGTTTCATCCATCTCATTAGAACNTGCAAGGAGATCCAACCAGTCCATCCTAAAGGAGATCAATTCTGGGTGTTCATTGGAAGGACTGATGCTGAAGCTGAAACTCCAGTACTTTGGCCACCTTATGTGAAGAGTTCACTCATTGGAAAAGACCCTGATGCTGGGAGGGATTAGGGGCAGGAGGAGAACGGGATGACAGAGGATGAGATGGCTGGATGGCATCACTGACTCTATGGTCATGAGTTGAGTAAACTCTAGGAGTTGGTGATAGACAGGGACGCCTGGCGTGCTTTGATTCATGGGGTCGCGAAGAGTTGGACACAACTGAGCAACTGAACTGAACTGAACTGATCAAATTATTTCAGTCATTATTGTTATTTTTATATTTCACTCCCAATACATTAAAATCCAATGGTAGCAAGAAACATAATCATTCACCTTTATTCACCTATTTTATTTTCAGTGTCTAGAGCACNACTGAGCAACTGAACTGAACTGAACTGATCAAATTATTTCAGTCATTATTGTTATTTTTATATTTCACTCCCAATACATTAAAATCCAATGGTAGCAAGAAACATAATCATTCACCTTTATTCACCTATTTTATTTTCAGTGTCTAGAGCACATAAGATTTTATATTAAGACTGAAAAAAAAAGGACTATTTGGAGAAATTACTTTGTCCAGATAGTGTCCTCATTGTATACATCCTTGAAGTGTTCTGAGACCTTACCAGATGTGCAACTAAACTATGTTCAACAGCACTCACTCACTCATCCTAATATATTAGTGAAACTGGTATTTTCACATATTGTTAGTACTGCCTTTATTGTTAATATTGCCTTTATACTCTCCTTGAAAACTTGCCCTTGTATCTGCCACTAATAATTCTTCCTTTCGTTAGTCTTATGGCAAATACTATTTCTCTCAAAAAAGCTTTTCAGTTTATAAAATATAGATGTTATTCCTTCAAATACATTTTATTTATCTATATTTGATCATATATTGAGTATATGGTGGTTCCCTGGTGGCTTAGTCAGTAAAGAATCTGCCTGCAATGCATCAGACAGCCTATAATGCAGAAGACTGCCTCCAGTGCGGGAGAGCTGGATTCAGTCCCTGGATTGGGAAGATCTGGAGTATTAAATGGCATTCCGCTCCTGTATTCTTATCTGGGAAACCCCAATGGACAGAAGAGCAAGAGCGTAGCAGGTCCCAGTCCGTGGTGTTTCAAGAGCTGGACACAACTTAGTGACTAAAACACAACCTGTAGAGATTATATAATGACAGTTGTAACACAGACAACTTTTCAGAGGGTGCTTTCTTATATTTTTGTTGTTGTTGTTAATAAAATCAGATATCTTTTGTATCTAATAAATATTTTAGTTCAACCATAATCTCTGGCAGATACAGTGCCTCTGTTCTCAGTGGAGAGGATTTCACAGACATTCTAGCCATACGGGGTGTCTTAAGAATCTGGATATTTTCCTGTTCTTCACCAAAGGCAGAGTTGCCCTTCCTTCTTTTCTTCTCTTCCTTCTTATTTTCTTTCTTTTTTTCCTTCTTCTCTCATTTCTCTAAACTCTCCCTCTCTCCTCTCCCCATCTCTTTCCCCTTATCATAGGATAATAGATTTTTACTGGGAAAAAATAAGTTTGAAATCTTCCCCGAACAAGTTTTGGACTTTTGTGTCACAAGAGAGTCAGGAGTGAAGGACCTCAGGGGAATCCCCCACTCCCACCCCGACGGGTACTGCTGTTCACTTTCTTGATACTTAAACACAGAGGAATTTTCCTTTTATATCTAACTCTTCTTCCACTCTTTTTCATGAGGTAGTGCTGAGGTCTGTGTAAAGAGACTGTAAGAAGATATGAATTTCTCTGTTATTTTGGTGTCTATAAATTTTAGCAGAAATCTTTTTACCAGCTCCCATATTGTTCCATGTTTGCTCCAGGGAAGCAAGTGCTTGCTTTTGGGTTTCCTTGAAGCTGCTGTTTTCCTAAATTACCCTCTAGCAAGTTGAAAAAATATGTACTTTTGTAGATTATCCACCACTTATGTAGAGTTTGTATAAGGATGGAAACGATGTTTCTTTCACTTTTTTCTGTTCCAAGTGAAACCTGGAGGTGCTAGAGATGATGAAAGCCATGAAGAAAAATTAAGCCTATTGTCAGAGAAAATACATAATTTTGTTACTTGGCTACATATACCTCAAACTCATATACTTCTTATTTATAATGCATCAGCCACTGAGATTCTCTGTTATTTACTAGATCCAGAATTTGATTATGTTGAAATTGTTTCTATTTAATTCCTTTTAAGATAATTCACACTTTCCAGGGTATCCCTGAAAAGTGTGAATTCTCTTATGACACATGCCCACCCCCCCCCAACACACACACATACACATGCTAATATTTGTAAGAGGGATATTTTGGGTTAGACACTTCTGTGCAGTAGCTGTAGACATTGCGTTAATAAAATTTAAATTTGCTACATTGAATGAGGATGGTTCCTTCTCGGTCAACTGTGTAAAAGACCTATGCAAAGGTGGAAGAAGCACAGTGAAAGGAAGAACCACTGTGCAAATGGACTCTGGATCTCTGGTGTCTGAGTTCAATTAAATATACGTTAACAAATGCAGTGGTTTTCATCCATGGCTTCAGAAAAAAAAAAATTGTCTGTAAGTAACCTCCAATTAAAATAAATAAATTTGTATTTAAAAAAAAAAGAGTTGGATGCAGAAGTACATTTGGGAAATACTGTAGTTTTGGATTCAATTTAGAGCCTGAGGGAGATATGTTTTAGAAAAGATGCTTTGAACATTGTGACATATTTGAACATATAATCAACAGACAAAACAGGGGTGTGGTGCTCTTTCTTCATCTCACAATTCTCTGGACTCTTACCTTAGATACTCAGAAACCTCTAAGTGGAGTTAGCACAACATTGAGCTATAATNCTTATGACACATGCCCATGCCCACCCCCCCCAACACACACACATACACATGCTAATATTTGTAAGAGGGATATTTTGGGTTAGACACTTCTGTGCAGTAGCTGTAGACATTGCGTTAATAAAATTTAAATTTGCTACATTGAATGAGGATGGTTCCTTCTCGGTCAACTGTGTAAAAGACCTATGCAAAGGTGGAAGAAGCACAGTGAAAGGAAGAACCACTGTGCAAATGGACTCTGGATCTCTGGTGTCTGAGTTCAATTAAATATACGTTAACAAATGCAGTGGTTTTCATCCATGGCTTCAGAAAAAAAAAAATTGTCTGTAAGTAACCTCCAATTAAAATAAATAAATTTGTATTTAAAAAAAAAAGAGTTGGATGCAGAAGTACATTTGGGAAATACTGTAGTTTTGGATTCAATTTAGAGCCTGAGGGAGATATGTTTTAGAAAAGATGCTTTGAACATTGTGACATATTTGAACATATAATCAACAGACAAAACAGGGGTGTGGTGCTCTTTCTTCATCTCACAATTCTCTGGACTCTTACCTTAGATACTCAGAAACCTCTAAGTGGAGTTAGCACAACATTGAGCTATAATGAATTGTAGCTATTTATAAATACTTATGAATTTTATTGCCACTGTGAGAGTATATGTATATAATTTATGCTCATTAATCAGGGAAGAGAAGAAAACATGGACAGATTTAGCAGGCCAAGAGAGAGAGAAAGATCAATTAAGTTCAGGCAAATAGTGCTTGGGAGGTCTGGGATTGAAATAAGTGTATTCTATATCAAAAATAGCTCTTAAAGGAGACTTACATCAAAAATTCATATTCTTGTATCAGAAAACACACATTGACTAATTTTCTGGAAATATGAGAACATAGTTTTCCATAATTTTTGACATGCTACACAATCAGAGAAAAGAGAATTTTATTGGAAGTTGGCAATGGCTAAACAATTAAAATAAATTATGGGTTGGAATTTTTCTTTATATTCAACTCACCAGACCTAGACTATGTGGGAAAACCATGTTTCTAATTTTTCTTTTAAAGAACTACAATTAAGAAAGGGGAGCTGGAAACATACCAGAAGAATAGGAAAGAAAAAACATTGACTCACTGAGTTTAAGATGAGGATGAGCAAGTGGGCTTCTCTGATGGTTCAGATGGTGAGGAGTCTGCCTGCAGGGAAGGCGACCTGGGTTTGATCTCTTGGTCAGGAAGATCCTCTGGAGAAGGGAATGGCTACCTACTTCAGTATTCTTGCCTCCGAGATCCCATGGACATAAGTACTGCCAACTTGGTGTATCCACTCTCATGTAGGTGCATCATCCATTATCCAGGAAACACTGGAAAATAAGATTTGAGATCAGAACCTAATGGAGTTCTAAGCACAGATTCCTCAGTAAATACTACTAATAAAATGTTCTCGCTTTTACCTGAACTTAAGACTAACCTCTGTACCAAATATGCTCCCATTTGCCAAATATAATTTTAAGAAGGACAATGTATGAATTCTAAAATTAATAAAAATACAAATGTCAGTTTGCAGAATCATACAAGTTACTGCTATCTGAATTACAATGATCTAATCTCTGTGCTATATATAGCAACATGTTCACTAAAGAGTCATGTTGAGAAATAAAAGAAGTGATGCTTGCAAAGTCCCTAAACATGGTAAATGGTCAGAAAGAGATGCAGTAAATGTAAGGATTTTTAAAAATTAAATTAGATCAATCCACAATGAATGAAACCACTGATATTTTTTGTGAATCATGAGCATGAGATTTAATCCATATTCTTTTATTTTGTACAAAAAATTATGGCTGATGAATTATGTGGAAAAGAAAACTTGATTCACTGAATATAGGACAAGAATAAGATCACCTAGAATAGGACAGGAAAAATAAGGACAATAGAAGAAGCCTAGGGTTGTGAATTTTGATGTTAATAATAATATACATTAAACTAGGGAAAAATTATGCATGTCTAACTTAAATTCAATTTATTCAAACAGATGCTATCTACAGAGTAACATCAAGTTATCAACGGAAAGATCTGGACCTTGTCCTCACTGGTCTTAAAAATGGACTAATTGTAAGAGTTTCTAGCCACCTGTTTCTCCATAGTTACATTGAAGAAGTATAGATGACTTCTGAAGAATCCTTAAAATCGTTGTGTCTACATTCTATCTTTTTTTCTGTACTAGTTACAGGCAGTTTGATAATTTTATTTCCTGGGATTGGTAAAAATAAGCAGTGCATATTAATATAGATTAAGGAGCTCTATATATTACATTAAAACTTTCAAGCAATCAATCTTATTTTAATAACTTGCCAAATGATTATCTAAAGCTTGACTTTCATTGCTTTTGTCATTTTTGATCAGTCACATATATAGTAAATATTTATTGGCTGCCACAAATATGTATACCATTGTGCTGTGTACTGGGTATATAATAAGAAGCAGATGGGCCTCTTATGGATATACATTCTAGGAGAATGGATAGTGACTAATTATATATGATAATAGTATATTCTGTAATTTTGAACTGTGATTAGTTCAATGAATGAAAACTAAAGGATGTGAGAAACAAAATAATACAAAAGGGATAGGATGGTGTTTCTCAACTAGAATCATCTGTGTTGAAATGAAGATCTTCTGGGTTTGATTCAGAGACCTGCCTTCTCAGAATTCCTGCAAGTCTGGCAGAGAAATATAAACTTTTTATAACTTCTTCAATTGTTTTACTTCCTATTTAGAGAAAAGTTCCAGGACTAGTGTAAATAACATATTCACTAGTGAGTAGAAGCAACTGATTGCTATTCTGAGTTGCAAACTTTCAAAGGAAGATTTTTATTTATTTTCTTACAATTGACAGGAATGTAATATTTAAATATATGACATTGCATTTGGAAATCAAGCCCCAAAAAGTTTACTATGAAAACACTAAAATAAAACAAGTGAAATGTTTTAAGAATTCTTGTTAAATGTGTATGTAATAGGAAAAATTTAGGGCACTATAGATATCACTTATACTGTAAAATGCTCATTTGACAGGAAAATGATTTTATTCTTTAGCATTCAAAATAGGAAAACTTTGGAAGAAACTGAGATTCTCACAGTGCACTTAGGGTTGATCAAATTTATATCTCCTTATACATTCTACATAATAATATACTTCTAAAATTAGAACACATAAATCCATTCAAAGCAGATTACAAATAATATTCCACTTCAATTATGCTTGAATATGCTAAGAAGCAAACAAGTAGAGCTATTCATATTGCAGACAGGAATAGGCAGAGGATATACAGAAGTAGGAAAGTGTAGCTGGTTTTTAGCAGTGATGGAGTAGGTAAATTATATGGAAAATACCAGGCCCTACCTCAATGGATATATATTGAGAAAAAATCTGAGACATGGAAGGTCTCACCATTGACAAGCTAAGATGAAGAGCTTTGAAGTATGCATAACCTCTAGGATGGGAATTTCCAGTGGCTTGAATGGGGTGGTGTTCCTTGTGGACTTGGGATCAAAAGGAGAAAAAAAAATGTGATAGAGCTTAANTCTCTTATACACATCTTTATACATTCTACATAATAATATACTTCTAAAATTAGAACACATAAATCCATTCAAAGCAGATTACAAATAATATTCCACTTCAATTATGCTTGAATATGCTAAGAAGCAAACAAGTAGAGCTATTCATATTGCAGACAGGAATAGGCAGAGGATATACAGAAGTAGGAAAGTGTAGCTGGTTTTTAGCAGTGATGGAGTAGGTAAATTATATGGAAAATACCAGGCCCTACCTCAATGGATATATATTGAGAAAAAATCTGAGACATGGAAGGTCTCACCATTGACAAGCTAAGATGAAGAGCTTTGAAGTATGCATAACCTCTAGGATGGGAATTTCCAGTGGCTTGAATGGGGTGGTGTTCCTTGTGGACTTGGGATCAAAAGGAGAAAAAAAAATGTGATAGAGCTTAAGAAATACGTAGAAACAGAAGTATTGGGTAATCAGTGGACACACTAAATCCTCCTTTCTCTCTCATTGGACATCTTGCAATATAAAATCCAATAACTCAGTCACATATGTTACCACTGCCATTGGTCAAGTAAAACATGTTTTAAGACATCTTAAAAATGACAGATATTCATGTAAGCTGCCACAGAAAGAAGTGAAAACTTAAAACCGAATTTATCAGCTGATTAATAAACTTCCTAAAATACCAACCATGAAGCAGAAGAAAATGTTCATAAAACACTTCAAAAAAAAAAACCTAAATATTGATAAATAAAAACTTACAAATGTGAAAAAAAACTATTTAAATCAGACAGTTAAAAATGAGAAAACTAGAAAATCTCCATATACATCTGGTTGAAGCTGGTCCTCCAAGCAAAGATTCTACTTAGAATAAAATCAAGATTGTATAAGATGTTTTTCCACAGGAAAACATGATTATAGTGACATTTTTGAGAGAACTCTGGGAAAGGACATCCAAATCAAACATTTTTTGTTTTGTTTTGTTTAGTCAATACATCATTTAAATTTGGAAACTGATGAAAGAACTCAGAGAAGGTTGTACTCAAGAGCCCTTTATAAGGAATCAGATTTATTCCTGCAAAAATATCCTCCTCTCTAAATCTTTGTCTCTCTCTCTCATACACACACACACACACACACACACACACACACACCCCACATATACTTAGGCTAGTTTATAATATTAAACTCTTCTTTTAGCTCATTGTAGTTACTTTTTTCAGTCAGAAGCACCAGTAATGGTTTCATAAGTTGTACCCTCTCCTACTCCCCTTTCTGTTGAGTTACAGTAGTATTTCTATTGCTTCCATGAATAGAATCTTGTCTCTCTTTCCTTTTTGAGTCTTACAGGCTAACCAAAGAAGTGATGAAGAGGAGACGCAGAGAGAATAATGAAAAGAACAAAGAGAAATCTACTGATATAAATCCCAAATGTAGAACAGAACTGTGAAGAGAGGGGAATATAAGTGACAAAAGAGAGCAGCAGAAAACATATTAGGAAAAGTGGAAAAGAGAAAGTGTTCATTGAAAGAATATAAAGTTGGACATACTTCTACTTGCAAACTTGCTCCCAAAGGTCAAAGCAATCCACAGCAGTTGTGGTTTTTTGCTGACCTTTTGAGGAAGGGCTGAAACCTGTTGTAGGTCACACATACAAGAGCCCAGCATGGTTGCCCCTGACATTACAGGGATTTGCATTTAACGGAAAACCTGAATCCAGCTACCAGGAAAAAAATCTTAACATCTACTCCTGCTCATTAAAATAATACATTCTTTATTGAAAAATTAGAAGTTATATAAAAAAGAAGTATAATGAAAATAACAATAAAAGTATTATCACTATTCAGAGATAATATCCTAGGATTTCAGATTTCTTTTTTTACTACATGATTCAGTACTTCAAATAGCATATTTATCTATCGATTAACTGGCTATTCTTTTGATGAATTCTTTTGACGTATAAGTATTGGTGGGCTACAGTCCATGGGGTTGCAGAGTTGGATATGATGGAGTGACTTAGCACAGCGCAGCATTGGACCCCACAGCTACATGTTTCCCTCAGAGCAACTTAGTTACAAATATGAATATGCCTCCTAAACATATTCCAATAAGTTCCTGTTTCTCTTCTTTTTATCTGTCATCTTAAGCCTCAAATCATTGTATATGGGCTTCAATACAATTAGGAAAATGTTCAGTCCTTTCTGATCTTAAATTCTTGAGATTCTTGTCTCTTATTGAATAAAAACCTGGCATATTGTTCAGCTTCTAGGTATCCTTACATTGCTCTGAAAGTCAAAAAATATTCTGATCCTTATGCATTCTCTACACTTTTTCCTTCATGGATTAGATTGACACATTATTGTAGCAACAGTAAATAAATATATAGACAAATGGAGGATGCTAGAGAACTCAGGAAAAGACCAATGTATGTTTGGGAACTAAGTATACAATAAAATTAGTAACACAAAACTATTTAGCTGTTTTACATGGCACTATAGGGACCACTTGAGTCATGTGAATACAAATTTAAGTAGTGAAATCTAGGTAGATTAAAATAACATGTGATATGTAGAACTGTATAATTTATATAAAATTTATAATAATCTTTTTTGAATGTGAATAGAGAAGAAGTTTTAAAGAAAACATCTAAGACACACAATCTAACAAAAAATTTTGTTAATATGATCATATAAAATTAATTATTTCTCTTCAAAAAAGAACATCATTTTCAAAGTTAATAGGCAGACGACAAATTAGGAAAGAAATCTGTAACATCCAAAACTGAGAAGAAATTAATTAGGAATTGAATAGAGCAGAAATTCCAGCACTCCAACTAGTGAAAAAGATGCTCAAACCCATAAGTAAAAAAGAAAAATTGGATCTACAAACTAATGAGACTGTTTATGTGTGTGTATATATATATATATATACATATATATATACATATATATATATACATATATATATTTATAACATATATATATATATGTTATATATATATATAACATATGTATTTTTACACTGATAAAAATAGCTGAACATTACTAAAATACTGGTAGAGATGGCATAGTAGAGCTCTTCCATTACTTAAAGTGTAGACTGGTACATCCTTAAATTGTGACATAAATTAAGGAATAAGAGTAACTCAAATCTCTGCACTTGGGATGCAGACATGAGAAAAAATAGATGGAAATCTCTTTTGAAATCTACTTGCAGGACCTCACTGTCCCTCTGAAAGACTAAAGCAAGTACACAGCATAGGGTGGTTGAACAGTTTGACAACAGAAGCAATAACGAACGTTACCAGAATGACACAGAAATTTATGTTCATGGTGAAGAAAATGTCGGTGTGTCTCAGAGCTTCCTGAGAGATTCAAAGGAAATGTATAAAATAGGAAGAGAAATAAGGAGGGGATTTGAAAATGGAGAGAAGAAGGAAAAAGAAAGACAGGGCAAAAAGAGATTGAACAAAAGCAGCAAAGGGATCGCTTTTTCTTTGGTATTTCAAGGATTGCATTTCTCTTCAGCTGAGCCTATATAAAACCTATATAGGACAGATCAACTGTCCCTTATGCTGTTTCATATCAGAATATTACTCCCAGGGATATAGAAGCAGGTGCTGGGAGGCTGAGGCTGGGGATGTTATTGGAGATAAACGAGTGGTCAAAACAAAGTTTTTACACTGGGAAGCCTGAAAGAGATGCCAGCAAAGAAAGTTGTGGTTCAAAAACAATAGGAATATATGAAGTTACACTAAGCAGGGTGTTGTGGACTTTCTAGAATTTTACAGTAGATTGGAATAAATTAATATCTGTCCCTGATAATTTAATCTGTTGAGCCTCTATTGTGGCAAGGACTATAAAAATAGAAATTTGGATAAATTATTCCTGCCTTTGAAGAATTCTTCTGCAAGGAGGAAACTAAAAAGATATTTTTTATATTGTTGCAAAATATAATAAGGGTATGAGTTAAAATTCTAGTGGGAATACAAAAATTAAAGAATTTTAAAAAGGAGATGATATTAGAGCTGGGACTCGAGAAGTGAGAGAAAATGTTTACCCAGTATTCCAGAAAGAAAGAATTAGAAGTATCATAAGGGAATTACTGCAGCTGTTTTGCACTGAACACACTTTGTGTTTAAACTTCTAATTATATTATCTGATTTAACCCATACACTAGAACTTGGAATTTGATGCTGTCATCTGTCTTAAAGAATGAAGAAATTATTATGTAGATGCCAAGAGTAGCTTCCCTGGTGGCTCAGATGGTAAAGAATTCCCCTGCATCGCAACCCAGGTTTGATCCCTGGGTCAAGAAGATCCCCTGGAGAAGAGAATGGCTACCTACTCCAGTATTCTTGGAGAATACTGGAAATTCTAGAGAATTTCATGGACAGAGGAGCCTGGCGGGCTACAGTCCATGGGGCTGCAAAGAGTTAAACACAGCCGATTGACTAACACTTATAAGGGTAACTCAGCTGGAAAGTGACTGAGCTATAAATATCTAAGTAATGAAGAGTCTACACTTTTTGGATTCCTTGAATTTCTCAACAATAGAAATAAAATGATTAGAGATCTAGAAGTAAAGTCGCTCAGTCGTGTCCAACTCTTTGCGACCCTATGGACTGTAGCCTACCAGGCTCCTCCTTCCGTGGGATTCTCTAGGCNTGTTTATGTGTGTGTGTATATATATATATATATATATAAAACATATGTATTTTTTACACTGATAAAAATAGCTGAACATTACTAAAATACTGGTAGAGATGGCATAGTAGAGCTCTTCCATTACTTAAAGTGTAGACTGGTACATCCTTAAATTGTGACATAAATTAAGGAATAAGAGTAACTCAAATCTCTGCACTTGGGATGCAGACATGAGAAAAAATAGATGGAAATCTCTTTTGAAATCTACTTGCAGGACCTCACTGTCCCTCTGAAAGACTAAAGCAAGTACACAGCATAGGGTGGTTGAACAGTTTGACAACAGAAGCAATAACGAACGTTACCAGAATGACACAGAAATTTATGTTCATGGTGAAGAAAATGTCGGTGTGTCTCAGAGCTTCCTGAGAGATTCAAAGGAAATGTATAAAATAGGAAGAGAAATAAGGAGGGGATTTGAAAATGGAGAGAAGAAGGAAAAAGAAAGACAGGGCAAAAAGAGATTGAACAAAAGCAGCAAAGGGATCGCTTTTTCTTTGGTATTTCAAGGATTGCATTTCTCTTCAGCTGAGCCTATATAAAACCTATATAGGACAGATCAACTGTCCCTTATGCTGTTTCATATCAGAATATTACTCCCAGGGATATAGAAGCAGGTGCTGGGAGGCTGAGGCTGGGGATGTTATTGGAGATAAACGAGTGGTCAAAACAAAGTTTTTACACTGGGAAGCCTGAAAGAGATGCCAGCAAAGAAAGTTGTGGTTCAAAAACAATAGGAATATATGAAGTTACACTAAGCAGGGTGTTGTGGACTTTCTAGAATTTTACAGTAGATTGGAATAAATTAATATCTGTCCCTGATAATTTAATCTGTTGAGCCTCTATTGTGGCAGGAACTATAAAAATAGAAATTTGGATAAATTATTCCTGCCTTTGAAGAATTCTTCTGCAAGGAGGAAACTAAAAAGATATTTTTTATATTGTTGCAAAATATAATAAGGGTATGAGTTAAAATTCTAGTGGGAATACAAAAATTAAAGAATTTTAAAAAGGAGATGATATTAGAGCTGGGACTCGAGAAGTGAGAGAGAATGTTTACCCAGTATTCCAGAAAGAAAGAATTAGAAGTATCATAAGGGAATTACTGCAGCTGTTTTGCACTGAACACACTTTGTGTTTAAACTTCTAATTATATTATCTGATTTAACCCATACACTAGAACTTGGAATTTGATGCTGTCATCTGTCTTAAAGAATGAAGAAATTATTATGTAGATGCCAAGAGTAGCTTCCCTGGTGGCTCAGATGGTAAAGAATTCCCCTGCATCGCAACCCAGGTTTGATCCCTGGGTCAAGAAGATCCCCTGGAGAAGAGAATGGCTACCTACTCCAGTATTCTTGGAGAATACTGGAAATTCTAGAGAATTTCATGGACAGAGGAGCCTGGCGGGCTACAGTCCATGGGGCTGCAAAGAGTTAAACACAGCCGATTGACTAACACTTATAAGGGTAACTCAGCTGAAAAGTGACTGAGCTATAAATATGTAAGTAATGAAGAGTCTACACTTTTTGGATTCCTTGAATTTCTCAACAATAGAAATAAAATGATTAGAGATCTAGAAGTAAAGTCGCTCAGTCGTGTCCAACTCTTTGCGACCCTATGGACTGTAGCCTACCAGGCTGGGATTCTCTAGGCAAGAGTACTGGAGTGGTTTGCCATTTCCTTCTCCAGAGGATCTTCCCAACCCAGGGATTGAACCTGGGTCTCCCGCATTCCAGGCAGATGTTTTAACCTCTGAGCCAGGAATTGTCCATATAAATACCAAAGAATGACAAATAATGGGCAGCTCAAAACAGGCCTTAAGTTCCCAAATAATAAGGTACATTTATGAGGTAGAAAATAATTTGTGGGATATTATTTTAATTAGCTTTAAATTTATTTTTTTATTGGGTATAATTGCTTTTCTGGAGATTGCTTCATTATGCTAACTCTCCTGGAGAGAATTTTGATTTTAATCAGGGAAGATAGGTACATTGTTTAGAAAAGTCAGAATCTGGGTGTGAATGCCTTTTACAGTGGCTAAAACAGGAGGTGATGGCTTGTTTACTAAGGCAGAAACAGTTTTACTGGAGAGCTAAGACAGAGATGCCAGCAAAAGAAGGCAAGAGCAGCACCTTTCAGAAATTCAATAGACAGACTGCTCCACTGAATCTGAGGGGTGAGGAAGAAGATGAAATGGGAAAAGCACTAGAAGGTCTTTCATTTTCCTCTCCTAAAACTTCAGAGGTAAGAATTCTAAATAAATCTGTATTGATTAAGGGAGCTGGGACACACTGACTGTAGAGAATACATTCATCCTCATCACACTAATTCTCTGTAAACTTCCTAGGTGGATAGTCTTCTCTCTGCCTCTGAATGCATTTTCTGTTAGGTTCCCAAATTTTTCAGGCATGTTGTTGTTCAGTTGCCAGTCACGTCTGACTATTCATGAC